>QRFJ01003998.1:255189-323418 GCA_006176705.1 Cocos nucifera
CTAAGAGTCCCTATTGGATAGGGACTCCATCTCCTTTTTGGATTTCGAATAGACTCCTCTTAAGAACCAACTTTGACTGGTCTTAGGCACCATCTAAGGATGAATCCAAGGGACTTTATTTCCATCGATCAGATTTAGATCTGATTTCACAAAGGATTGTGATTGGTTGGGAAGAAGAGGAGTTGGATCATGCATAGTTTATAAATAAGACCCTGTGCCCAACTTAAGAGGCAATTGAATTCTCCATGCCCTAAGGCTGTTTCTCTCCCCCTCCTCCATGCCAAGTCCATCATCTCCCTCTCCTCTCTATGCCCAAAGTAGTTTGGGATCTCAGTTGGTGCAATCTAGGCGAGAAAAAGGCGATAGGAAGCTAGAAGGCTGCACTGCTGCAAAGGACAACTGTAGATCTTCGAAAGTCATTTTGAAGATCCTCCAAATTAGATTTAGATCTAATTTTTGGAGATATGATAGAAAAGAAGAGGATCTCCAGATCCAGCCTGAGTGGATATCGATAGAGGTCAGGCACTTGCGTGCTAGATCCAGAACCTTCCGCTACTTACAGGATCATCAACGGATAATAGGATTATCCTACATCAAGATAAATTAAATTAAATTTAATTTATCTATATTCTATTTTAATTATTAAAATAATAAGAATCATATCTAAAACATCCTAGATCTGATTCAGATCAAAGAGAAAAATTTTGAAATATATTTCTTGATCTGATCAGATCTGAACGAACCTGATCCGAGAAATTAGGATTTTCCTTCACAATGATGGCCACTGAAAGTGGAATTGCCCTACTTACCTGGCCACCCTAAAGAAGAAGGAGGCAGGTCCTTCTGGAGGTATGCTCGTTATTGAGTCTAATCTTACGATTTCTTCTGCATCTAGTTGGGTGCTTGACTCTGGTTCTAGTGCTCACTTGTGCACTTCTATGCAGGATCTTGAGGATAGCAGGAGGCTGAGGGAAGGTGAGATGATCCTGTGCATCGAAAATGGACCAAGAGTTATTATCGTAGCCATGGAAATATATCCTCTTCGACTACTATCTGGTTTAGACTTAGTGTTAAAAGACTATTATTATGTGCATGCAGTAAGTAGGAATTTGATTTCTATTTCTTACCTTGCATTAGAAAGTTATGTAATTAGTTTTCTTAAGGACCATTGTAATATTCTTTATGAAAGAAATTAAAATTGCAAGTAGTTTCATTATTAACAGTCTTTATCAGTTACATATTGATGTATCTATTTTTAATTTTGAGCAAAATGTAAATGTCATAAAATCAAAATGAGCTGGGGATAATCCAAATGATAGGTGTCTATAGCACCTAAGGCTAGGTTATATAGCAAATGATAGGATTAACAAATTAGAGAAAAATGGGCTATTGAGTTCGTTGACTTTTGAGTCATATCTAATTTGTGAATCTTATCTTCATGGCAAAATGACTAAGCTCCCTTTTGTAGGACATGGGGATAGGGCCATGGATCTTCTTGCCCTAGTATATACTGATGTGTGCGGCCCATTTGATGTGCCGACTAGAGGCAACTTTGTATACTTCATAACCTTTACCGATGATTTGTCAAGGTATGGATATGTGTATCTTATGAGACACAAGTCTGAAGCTTTTGAAAAATTCAAAGAATTCAGATATGAAGTAGAAAAGCAAATTGGAAAACCCATTAAGGTTCTTCGATTAGATCGAGAAGGTGAATAC
The DNA here is from genome assembly GCA_006176705.1 of Cocos nucifera. NCBI lineage: Eukaryota > Viridiplantae > Streptophyta > Magnoliopsida > Arecales > Arecaceae > Cocos > Cocos nucifera. The sequence continues at coordinate 256,909 of QRFJ01003998.1, forward strand.
CTTAATCAAAAATTTTTAGACTATCTCAAAAAAATGGCATAGTCTCTCAATGGACTCCACTTGGAATACCTCAACTCAATGAAGTTTCAGAATGGAGGAATCGGATCCTATTAGATATGGTCCGATCCATGATGAGCTTCACAGACCTCCCTAATTTTCTTTGGAGATACTGTTTGTTAACTACAATATACTTACTGAATAGGATTTCCTCTAATAAAACCATTTCTACCACACCACATGAGATATGGCATGGTAAGAAACCAAGTCTAGGTCATCTCAGAATTTGAGGTTGTCTGGCTCATGTCAAGAGACAACAAGTAGATAAGTTAGACTTTAGGTCCTTCAGAGCTCGATTTATAGGATATCCTAAAGAGTCATTAGGATATTATTTTTACATTTCAGAAGATCACAATGTGATTATGAGTCGACATGCCATCTTTCTTGAAAAATAGTTTATTCAAGATAGCGGCATTGGAAAGCAGATCAAGCTCGAGGAGAAAGTCTCATAAAAGCAACAAGCTAATGACCAAATGGAACCAAATCAGGTTAAGCCAATCCATTTCACTACCTCCTCCACCTCATAGATCGAAAAGGATTTCTCGACCCCCTGAGAGGTACTTAGGTACTATTTCAGAGGAAGTAGAGAAAATATTTCTCATAGGTAATGAAGTTCATGATGATGATCCTAAAATCTATAACGAGATGATATCGAATATCGACTCTGAGAAATGGTTAGAGGCAATGAAGTCAGAAATTGACTCGATGCACTCAAACCAAGTCTGGACCTTGGTAGATCCACCAGAAGGTATAGTATCTATTGGATGTAAATGGATCTACAAGAGAAAGATTGGTGCAGATGGAAATATGGAGACATTCAAGGCTAGATTAGTGGCAAAAGATTATAGTCAGTGCGAAGGCATTGACTATCAGGATACAATTTCGCCAATAGTTATACTAAAATCCATCCGCACATTGCTTGCTATTGCAGCCTATTTTGATTATGAAATTTGGCAAATGGACGTAAAAATGGCATTTTTAAATGGATATCTTGAGGAAGATATTTATATGGAATAACTGCTAGGTTTCACATCCAGTGATGATGATCATAAGGTATGCCAGCTGCAAAGATCCATATATGGACTTAAGCAAGCATCTCGGAGCTAGAACACTTGTTTTAATGATGTGATCAAATTATTTGGTTTCATCAAGAATGAGGAGGAGCTATATGTCTTCAAAAAGATCAGTGAGGGCGTTGTTGTCTTTCTCGTATTGTACGTGGATGATATTCTCCTTATTGAGAATGATATTCCCATGTTGACCATAGTTCAAATGTAGTTATCTAAAGAATTCTCCATGAAAGACCTAGGAGAAGCATCCTTTATTCTAGAAATTAAGGTCTATAGAGATAGACCAAATAGGATGCTAGGACTTTCACAAAAGATGTACATAGAGGAGATGCTAAAGAGGTTTAGCATGAAAAATTCTAAAAGGAGTTTGGTACCCTTTAGACATGGCATTCATCTTTCCAAGAAGATATATCCTAGCACACCTAAGGAAATAGAACGTATGAGCAAGATTTCTCATGCTTCAGCAATAGGGAGCCTCATGTATGCCATGTTATATACATGACTTGATATAGTCCATGCTGTAAGTGTCACGAGCAGATATCAGTCAAATTCAGATGAAGAACACTGGACTTCTGTGAAATGTATCTTTAAGTACTTGAGAAGAACTAAGGATATATTGTTGATCTTTGGTAATGAAGAACTCTAAGTCTAGAGATATACAGATTCGAATTTTATGTTTAATGTAGATGATCGAAAGTCGACATCTGAGATTCTGTTTATGTGCAATGGTGGAGCTGTCAGTTGAAAAAGTTTCAAGCAGACAGTGATAGCAGATTCCACCATAGAAGCAGAATACATCGCTGCATCAGAAGCTCCAAAGAAGACATTCTAGTACAAGAAGTTTGCCGCAAAGATTAGAGTGATGCCATCAGATACCATTCCTCTGTACTACGACAACAATGGCACCATGCCTTTGCTAAGGAGCCAAGGTCTCACCAAAAATTTAAGCACATCGAGCAGCGATACCACCTCATCCGTGATTACCTCGAAAAGAATTACATCGAGATCAAGAGAGTCGACTACGCAGATAATGCAGCGGATCAGCTTACAAAGCCATTAGGCCAGCAAAAGATCGAAGCCCACCTTGAGAAGATGGGACTTAGATTTATAGCCAATTGGCTTTAAGTCAAGTGGAAGTTTGTTAGATATGTGTGCCCTAAAAATCAAAATTGGTTGACACTTGTAATACACTTCTAGGGGTAAAATTATAATTTTAACTATAAATAATAAAATAAATTATTTTCTATCACATATGTGTATTTAGTGTCTGTGATACATCTCTTGAGTTAATGATAATGATAATTCATATTTTCAAGAGTTGAAAATTTAAGACATGAATTTTTAAGAGTTGAAAATTCATCTTCATTTATTAACTCATAAAAGGCTCCTGACCGTAGGATTGTCAGAAGGATAGTGATTGACCCGGAAGGTTAGTGTACAATCGCTTCTTCATAGTAGATGAGTCTTGAGTCTATGGTGTAGAGACACTGAAGTGAGAGTATAGGTACTCGTTAGAGAATGAGGGCACTGAGCGTGATCACCTCAAGTAGTCATAAGGAAGTCTACCTTCTTATCGATAACTGACTCGAAGCTGCAGTGGTGTGTCTGGTTCTTTAACCTGAGGTACATCGGTAGTTCACCTTGAGGGTGTTATAGTTTGACTATACCATGACTCGATCTCCCAACCATTTGGAACCCTGAGGTATATATTAGCTATAACATGTTCATTATAGGAATTGAATTGCGCCAAGAGGAAATCTATCTACCTCGATAGAAGAGGAGCAGCCCTATGATGATCATGAGAATCAAGTCCATAAGCCCATGGCCATGGTAGAGAATGAAATAATAGAAAGAGTTTTTATTAAGGTTTTCACATCGGACTTGAATCGAGTGATTAAATCATATGATAGAAATTAGGGTTTGACGAGTTCACCTTAACCCTAATCTGATCGGAGCTCAAGATAGAAATATACTAATAAAAGTATTAAATTATGAAATAAATTAACTTATTTTATTAGAAATTAATATTTTTATTAATCTTATGCAGGAAAGAAGGCCACCAATGTGAAGATCTTATTTTTTTGATTTTGATGAAAAAAATTTTAGGCAAAACAGACTTCAAACGAGCCCAGAATCGAATTTCAAAAAAAAAAAAAAAAAAACCACCGACGCAACGCTGACGTCAGGATGACGTCAGCATTTTTCGTGACGCACGGTGGACCATCTAAAGGGTAATTCAGGAATTTCACAACATAAAGAGCGCGCTGATTGGTTGAAGAACGCGGCGGTCCATGCAACATCGAGCTCGCACATGGTCCACGGAGGGCAATTTGGGAATTCTGGCTGATCCAATGGGCGATTTTTATTGAAGCTTGATCGAACGATCGAAAAGAAGGTGCTGATGGACGGCATCCGCAGCTCCCGATCGAGATCCAACGGTCGAGATTCATCCCGACATAAAACTAAAGGTCTGAAGGCTTATTTCAATGCGATTGGATGGCCCAGATTTGATCTAACGGTTGATCCAATGGCTGGCATTAAATCCGACTTGATCTGGGTTATTTTAAGGGATTTTTGAATGATTTTTGGACTGTTTGATCAACATCCTGATGGCCAGAATTACCCAGATCCTAATTTGAGTTATTTTGGGAGTCTAAAACCTAATTTTTGATGGATTTTGGGAGGAAATCAAATTTTTTATCTATAAAAACCTATGGTTGTCGTGAAAAAAAAAAAGAAATTAGAGAGAGATAGAGAGAGACGGGGAGAAAGAGAGAGAAGGAGAAAGAGAGAGAGAAAGAGAGAGGAGAAAGATAAAAAAAAAGTGATTTATGAGAAAATCAAGAAGGGTTTTTGATTTTTCTTCGACGATCAAGACATCGATCAAGGAGCCTCTTCTTCTTCGCCAAGTTCTCCACATCAAGAGCAGCAGACAATCAATTTCAACAATCAAACAGTCTAATTTCTCTATGCTTTTTATTTTATTTCGCTGTTTTTGAATTTGTTATCATGAACTAAATTTTATTTTACTAAGGCTAAGGTGTAGCCACTCTTTTGATGCAATATTCAGTATGATTTATTTTTAAATTTTATTCATGAGGAGTATATAAATCTGATCTTAATGCTTTTAGATTACTGGCCATCTTCTAATTGATCTGATGAACATAGATGTTACGGACCAAGTACATCTATGTTAATGCTTCTTGATTATATACCTTGTATTATGAATCAAATTAGAATTCATATGCATGCAGGAATTTTAGTGCGCTTTGGATGCAGCGTATTTTAATTAGAGGATTTCACAAAACCTAATGCATTAATATTTATTTAAATTACACCTGGACCAAAGGATAATTAATAAATATTAATAGTTTTGCTATGCCTGGACCAAAGGGTAGTGAATAAATTAGGAGACTCCACCGTCACATGAAATAAAATTAATCTAAAAAATTGAATATTGTATTGACTGAGTTGGTGAACCGATTGCCTTAGTAATCCATTGCTCTTGAATTTAAAACCCTAATAATTTACACTCTCTCTATTTAATTAAAAACTTTTAATTATTTTTTTTTATTTTCTTTAATTTCTTATTCTCATAAATCGATCTTCTAAATAAAGCATAGGAAAGAGCTTTTCAGTACTTATTTTTCAATCCTCTAGGGACGATACTCTACTCATTCACTTTATTACTTGATCGACTGGTGCACTTGCCATAGCTATAAATTAGCACGCATCAATAGGAAGAAGAGACTTCTTCACAATTTCATTCTTAAGATTTTTGACCAACACTTGATTGTTACTCTAGACTGCAAATCTATTGTGAGCAACAAAAATTATTGAGCCCCCATTTTCCTTCTTTGCTTTGATAAAATCATCTTTTCTAGCACTATAATTGGGAACAATATAGAGTTCATAAGACCCACCATCAACATTAGAATAGATTAATATAGGATTTTTCGTGGGGATAAAGGACAATATTCTGGATCCTCGATTAGAAAAAATAGAACCCAATCTTCTTATAATACACATTTGCTTTTCCTTCTACGATGAAAACTCATAGGATTGCAAAAACTAGTCTTTGAAGTAGTAAAGAGTATCTCCACTCATAAAGAAGGCAGGGCATTCTCTCTCCAATTTGAATATAATTATACCACTATCATGGCCTGCGGCAAGAAGGTTCATCTCTAGATGTGCAATGAGAATCCAAAAATGATCATGTTCATGCTGAAATGTCTGAAGAGTAATCCACTTTGTAGCATCCTAAGTGCAAATGCTTCTATCCTCGGAGCTGGACACAATGATGTCTTGCTTCATATGGAACATAACACAAGATAAATTGTTCATGTGCCCTCTTAACATGTACACTTCCCAGGCCCTCATATCTGCCAAACCATGAGTAGATCCAATTAGATCCTCTTAGCATTTCCTCTATTTTCTCCTAATTTTTCCTAAGTTTTTTTCTTCCTCAGGAGTCTCAATTGGATAGGAAGTTTGGAGTAGCCGAACATAAAAGCTTAGATGATGGCTATGGTTTTGTATTGGGTATAGACGATTTGGAAGAAAAGAATAAGAAGAAGAAATGGATGGGAAGGAAGGAAAGGAGGAAAGAGAAGAGGAGAACGGGTGGAGAAAAGAGAGAAAAAAAGGAAGGAAGAGAATGGATGGAGAAGGAAGAGGAGAAAAAAGAAGGGAGAAAGAGGAGAAAGAGGAGGAGGAGAAATTGATGAAAAGAAAGGGAAGGAAGAAAAAGAAAGAAAAAAAAGTGGGAGAAAGAGGGATACCAGCCATGGAGGAGGAGGGAGAAGGAAGAATATGGATATTTTTATCATTTTAAAAATTTTATTAATGAAGATAAATGATTGGACTACATTGAAACATATCGATAACCAAAAAAAGCTAGTTTGATACTTTTAAAGTATAGAGGATATAAGTAAAATTGAGTTAAAGTAGAGAGGATGTTCGTATAATTTATCCTAAATTTTTTTTCAAAAATAAATTTTAAAAAGAATCGAATTTCTAATGTATGCCAATATAGAAAATAAACTAGGGGATCTTTCAAATCTAAGAATTTTGTTTTAACTTTTAGGCCATTGGAATTGATTCATATGGACTTATTTGGATCTACTAAAACTACTAGCTTAGAAAGAAAATGATATAGACTTGTGCTTATAGATGATTTTTTTCATTTTACATGGATTCTATTTTTGGCACATAAAGATGAAGTATTTTTAGTATTTTTAAAGTTTTATCAAAAAATTTTAAATAAAAAGAATTTAATCATTGTTTGTATTTAAAGTGATCACAGCATCGAATTTGAAAAATAAAAATTTAAAAATTTTTGCAATAAAAATGATATTGATCATAATTTTTCTGTACTAAGAATACCTCAACAAAATGAAATTGTTAAAAAAAAAAATTGTACTTTAGGAAAAATGGCGTGTATCATGCTATGTGAATAGAGTCTCCCAAAATATTTTGAGGCCAAAGCCATAAACACTGCTTGTTGCATTTTAAATAGAGTTTTGATCTGATTGATTTTAAAGAAAATCCTCTATAAGCTTTAGAAAGAAAGAAAATCTAACATTAGCTATTTTTATATTTTTAGTTGCTGATGTTTTATATAAAATAATAGTAAAAATAATTTTAAAAAAATTGATATCAAGTTAGATAAAAATATCTTTCTTAGATGCTCTACATCTAGAAGGCTTATAGAGTCTTCAACAAATGAACATTGGTTATTGAAGAGTCTATACATATTATGTTTGATGAAACTAGCAATTTATCTTTGAGAAAGGAAGATATTATTGATGATGATATAGAAATTCTTGAAAAGGGATGAAGGAACCCAACTTAAAAGATAAGCCAAATTAAAATGAAGAAGAAGAAGAAATCGAAGATGATGAACAGGAAAAAAATCTTAAAGAAAATATCAACAAGAAGCATGATGATTTGCTCAAGCAGTGGAGATATGCACATAGCCATCCAAGAGATCTCATTATAGGTGATTCTTCATAAGGGGTAAGAATAAGAGTTTCTTTTAGAGATATTAATGATCATATTACTTTTGTTTTCCAAATTAAACCCAAATGCATAGAGGAAGCTTAAAATGATTCAAATTAGATGCTTGCTATGCAAGAGGAGTTGAATAAATTTGAGATGAATAAAGTTTGGACCTTAGTAGTAGGTCAATTGACCACCCCATAATAGTCACAAAATAAGTATTTAGAAATAAATTAGATGAAAAAAAAATAATGTCGTTAGAAATAAAGCAAGATTAATTATAAAAAGATATAATCAAGAAAAGAAACAGATTTTGATAAAACATTTGCTCCAGCAGCTAGATTAGAACATATTAGACCATTACTTATATTTGCTTACTACATGGATTTTAAATTATATCAAATGAATGTAAAAAATGCTTTCTTAAATAGTTATATTGCTGAAAATATTTTTGTAGAGCAACCATCTGATTTAGAAAATCATACTTTCTCAAACCATATTTTCAAAGTTAACAAAGCATTGTATGGTTTAAAACAAGTATCAAGAGCATAATATGATAAATTAAGTAAATTTTTACTTAAGAATGACTTCACTAGAAGTAGTATAGATACTACTCTATTTTTAAAAAGAAAAGAAAATGATTTGCTAGTAGTTCAAATATATATAGGTGGCATTACTTTTGAAGCTACTGATGAAATTATTTGTCAAGAGTTTGCTGAGTTAATGCAAAAAAAATTTGAGATGAGCATGATGGGAGAGCTAATTTCTTTTCTCGATCTATAAATCAAATAAACAAAGGAAGGAATCTTTATCAACCAAACCAAGTATATCAATGATATAATCAACAAGTTTGGGATGGAGAATGCAAAAGAAATAGGCACACTTATGAGTCCCTCATGCAGACTTGATAAAAATGAGAATAGTAAAAATATTGATAAAAATTTTTATCAAGGTATAATTAGATCTTTACTTTATCTTACTACAAGTAGGCCAGATATAATGTTTGGTATATATATATATATACTAGATTTCAGTCTAATCCTAAAGAATCTCATATGCTTGCCATTAAAAGAATACTTAGATATTTAATAGGTACTCAAAATTTAGGTTTATGATATTGTAAGCAATCCTCTATGGATTTGATTAGATATTCTGATGTGGATTTTGGTGGATATAGAATTAATAGAAAAAAGTACTAGTGGAACTTGCTAATTTTTAGGATTAAACTTAATCTCTTAGTTTAGCAAAAAGCAAAATTTTTTAGCATTATCCATGGTTGAGGCTGAGTACATTACAGCAGGAATTGCTATGCTCAAATCCTTTGGATTAACCAAGAATTCGAAGATTATGGTATCAAACAAAATAAAATACTAGTAAGATGCGATAATATAAGTACTATAAACTTAACTAAAAATCTTATTCAGCATTCAAGAACCAAATATATTCAAATAAGATATCACTTCATAAGAATTCATGTACAAAATAATGATATTATACTTGATTTATAAGTGCTAATAAATAACTAGTGGATATTTTTATCAAACCCTTATGTGATGATAGATTCTACATAATTAAAGGAGAATTAGCAATTTATGATCCTTTTTAGATAGTGGGCTCAATCTAAAAATTTCTTGATTTTCTTTGTTTTCTTAATCATTTGTAAGTTGGTTCTTCCAAATCTTATCGATTCGAGTCATCTCAAATTGTTTGGGATTAATTTCTTGGTCAGCATGAGTTCATTTCTTAAACTAAGACTAGGCTTGAGTCAACTCTTATAGAGACTGCAAGTTGACTCATGGCTTGAGTCGACTCCTTCAGGAAAGCTTGAGTCAACTTGTCTGTCGGGATTTCATTTTTAACGAAACTTCTAAAGGCCTTGTTCACTTTCGCACTTTCTTATTTCTTCGAGAGCCTTCTCTTCTAGAAACCTTCCCAACTCCTCTTCAACTTTCTAAACTATATTTCATTGCCATTTTCCTTGGTTTTTTAGGTGGAATCATGCAAGATGGGTCTTAGAAAGCAAGTTGCTATCTGAGCTAAGAGAGTTAGGGCTAGAAAAACTTCTAAGCACCAGCCAAAGCAAGAAATGACACCGAGAAGCACCAAGCCTTGCCTTCCCCTTCACTTCCCCACCTCCCCATGCATCAATGGTTGCAAGGGTTGTTACTATTAGGAGGAAGTGGATTTCAACTTTCTTGAGTAAAAAAATTTTAGAATCTAAGGTTGGATCTGGCAGCAAAGATGGGAGAAGATTTTCTCCCTTGAGGTACCCACTTACCCAAGATTAGTCAGGGAATTCTTTGAAAATTTAAGGATAGGTGTTGGATCCATGGAATCCACAATCAAAGGAGTACTTATTATGATCAATGAGAGGAGATTAGGGCAGTATTCAGAAATGCCCAGGATCGGCATCTATATACCAAAATTGATTAACAAAAGTGAGGGTCTTAAGTGTATTTTGGAGAAGGAAAATGTCTATAAGATTGATGTGTTGCTAGCCAACCAGCTACCAGTTGAAATGCATCTTCTTCATCATATGGTCAGTAGAATTTTCTTTTAAAAAATAGGGAGGTTTGATAAGATAATCAAGAGGGACATAACAATGATGTACTATCTTATTTAGGGTACCTCAATGAACTTCCCATATAAGATGATGGAGCAAATCAAGGAAACAGTTGGGAGATCTAGAGCTTATCTTCCTTATGGTATGATTTTCATGCTTATATTCAGCAAGTTTAGTATGAACTTAGAGGGAGCAAACTCCAAGACTCTAATGCACTCCAATCGGTACAATGAATGGTCACTCCACCATATAGGGTACTATAAGTTGGATAGTCATTGGTACACAAAGGGTCCGGGCAGGAGCCACTTAGAGATGATGGTGATAAGGTTGGATCTAATAAGCCTCAGACCGATAGAGAGCTCCAAACTCTACCACCACAAGTAGCAATAGTAGAGCTAGCTTCACCAACTTCACTAACCTCTCCTTGTACACCTAGAGCACCTCAATAGGGTAGTTCAATGGCATCGAACAAGCACATTCTTCAGAAGCTCAAGATATTATTTTTAGAGATCAAATTACACTTTCAATATCGGCATGATGAGCTCTAGCATGATATATAGAGATACTATGATGAGCTTAGATAAGAAGTGAGGTAGATCTCTAACAAGATTGAGGCATTGGAGAGATCCCATAGTCTAAATAGGAAGATCGACAATGCTATTATATCTAAGCAAGGTAGCATTAGGAACTTGCTCTTTGCCATCAAATAGCTTGAAGCTTAGATGGGGATCCTCATTGCTCGCATTTCACCCATGAGACCTTAGCTCAACCCTAGTCAGCCACCCCAGCCACACCCTCAGACCACATCTAGGCATCTCTTTAGTTATGTTGTTAGGCCAAGTATATGTTTCCCTTCTTGATGCTTAGGGCCCTTTACGAGGATCCAAAGCAAGAGAGCAGCCTCCTTCTGGTCTAAAGTTTCTTGACTCATATCGAGCTTCACTCTAATGATGAGAAGGATGATTAGGTCTAAGCTATCTTATTTATCCTTGTTTTGCTTGTTTTTGATTTTCTTAGATATGTGAAAATCTTGTATCTTTGATATATTGTTTGAAGGAACTTCTTGTAAACAATATAAATTTTGTAATGATACTTGACTTACACAATGAAATCTTTATCATTTTCATCATTTGTGTCATGTGCAATGACTTTATTATATTCATTATGTTCATTATTCCTTTCTTGCTTCATTATTTTGTTGATAACAAAAAGGGGAGAGAAAAAGAAATACTGAGCATCATTAAAAATCATCATATTGCAATATTGAAATTAAATGTAAGAGCATAAATTAAGAGGGAGTAAAGTAATTCTTTTAACATTATTTTTAAGCTTAATGTCTTTATGAAAGGGGGAGAATCTTTTATGTAATCTTTGGATTTTCTTTAAAATTTTGATACCATATATTAGGACCATAGCCCCTAATCAACTTCTCAATTTCTATTGGCATTACTTGAGAATTTTGTCTTTGATTCAGTTGAGTGACATTTCATTTCGGCATAAAAATTCATTGAATGAAGTTGTGTTTACCATCCTTTGGATACCCTAGCGATACATTAAAATTTTATAGAGTACGTTATATTATCTTGAGCAATTTTTTATCTTTTTTTATGCTCAATGTTTTGTCATTATCAAAAAAGAAAAGATTATTGATCCAAAGAATAATTTTGATGTTTATAAAATATTGGAGTATAAAATGGATCTAATGTCTTTAAAATTTGCTTTGAGAAAGCTTTTGTAGGAAGACAAAGTCTCTTAAAAGATTTGAAATCATTTGGGATGAGTTTGAATCTTGAAAGTCAAATTTAGAGATAAATACATTGAGAAAAGCTAGTTTGAGAATGAGGAGTCGACTCATGCTTTGGATGAGTCGACTTTGGAATGCAAAGGGATTGGTATGTAGGTTTGGTACACTCTACGTGTCAACTCTTAGAACATGTGAGTCAACTCTTTCGGTGGGATAAAGAATTATTTTCTAGCACATCCTATAAGAGCTGACGTAGAGGCACTGTGAATCAACTTCTAGACTTGGACAAGTCGAACCTTCATTCTAACAAGCTGACTCTCTCATAATAGATATAAAGATGTTTTTTGAAGACCTAAAGGCGAGCCGACTTTTATTTTGCACCAGTCAACTTTTGACCTTTATGAGTTGACTCTTGAGCTCTACAAGTCAACTCCTAAGCATTTGATAGCTCAAATGGCTAGCTTTGTAGGAGATCCTGATTTGTCCAAAAATTTTTGTAATGGCTATCTTTGATCTCCAACAGATAAAAATGGCTAGGTTGGGCTCAAAGTACATTAAACTTACTAGAAATTGAATGAAGACATAAGAGAAATCAAGTGACATAAAAGAGAATATATTCAAAGAAAAAGAGCCTTATTTTCAGCATTCAGGTGCATTCAAGGGTATTCTTTAATTCTCAAGCACCTTCTCTTGAATTTTGTGAGGAAAATCAAGAAGAAAAGAGCGTACATTAAGTGTGAAGCTTTCAAGCCTTCTCCAAGCAAGCATCAACAACAACAATTAGCTTATTAAGGATTTCTTCTTCTATTGGAAAAAAAAATCTTCATTTCTAAATTTATTGTAACAAGTTTCAGAGGGTTTGAAACTTAGGGAAGGTTTGATCCAAACTTATGAATTGGATTGAGAGCCTAGGAAAATGCTTATAAAGGTTTGATTTATTAACCTAGATTAAGACTAATTGGATTGTTTATGAGCTTGGTAAAATAAACGGGCTATAATCTTTGAGATTATAGTGAAATTTTCAAGGAGGAGCTTGAAAAGTAAATGTAGGTGCTTAGAGTGCATCGAACCACTATAAAAATTCTTTACATTTGTATGTATGACTTTTTATCTCTATTTATATATCTTAATATCTTATATTTACAACACTTCACTTAATAGTGTTGCAAACTAGCACATTCTTATTTAAATTTTTGAAAATCCAATTCACCCACCCCTCTTCCCCCATCCTTTTGGGTTATCTAGTTGGGCAATAAATACTCCATGCCTGTCAAATGTCTTTCTTGGAAGTGGCCTCCAAAAAGTTGTTTTGTTAAAACTTTACAATGATATGCAATTAAAACAAACCAACTTACGAAGTATTTGTGAAGTAAATGAAGATATGTATGTGCAGATATAAACTTAAAAAGATGAATGCATTATGAAATGATGCACAACATAATAAATATCATATTTTTATAGTAGTTTGATATCAAACATAGCATCTGCATTCATTTTTCAAGATATCTATCTTGAAAATTTCATTATATTCTATTTCAAAATTACAGTACAATTGTCTTACTTGGGCTCGCACCCAAATCCAATTAATTTTCTATAGAAATTAATGAAAACCATCATAATTAAAGGCTTCCCTATGCTTGATTACAACTTACAATCCAATCCAATTCAAGATTTGGATGGACCTTTTTCCTAGGTTTCAATCCCGATGAAACTTACTACAGCACAGAAAGTCAAGATACAATCAATAAATTAAAGTACAAACTTCAAAGATCCTTGATAAGCAAATTAAATATAAATATCATTGATGTGCATATAGAAGCGCAGTGGAGGCTCTTGTTGGATGCTTGGAAGCTTCCTTTCAATGCTCTAATCAATGCTCTCATGCATGGCTAGATATTTTCTTGATTGCTTTTTTTTTGATAAACTCACTTAATGTTACTTATCTCTTATTTTCCCTTTCTTTTTCTTGTGTCCCAAATTGATTTTAAGGCTTTTATACTTTCAAAAATGGTCAAAACACCTTTACTTGCTATTGGAGGGGCAAAAACAACCATTGGGAGTGAGAAAATTAATTTTGGGCTGAAGTGTTATACATGAAGGGGTCGACTTGTATTTATTCAAGGATCGACTTGTGATCTTCAAGATTTGATTTTTTTTCTTCTCAGGTTGACTTAAGAAAGTGTTGATTTTTACTATGTTGTCTGTTATCCGAGATTATTTAGGGATTGACTCGTGCTCAGCAAAAATTGACTCTTGAACTATTTGAGTCAGCTTGTAGAAAAGCCATTTTTTACTATATTCTATTTTTTGCATGAGACTGTTCAGAAATCAACTCGGTTGAATATGAGGTTGACTAATGAAAGCATATGCTAATCTTCTTCAGTGTGCCAGTGTCAATAAGTATAACTTTAGAGTCGACTCTTGAAGCTCTTCAAAATGAAGATTTTTTATCTAAGCTTGTGGACATTTAGAGGTTGGCTCATTATGACTCGATGTCAATTCCTATATTTAAAACTTTAAAAATACTTGTCAAATCCTTTACTTAAGCATTTTAAGTTGATTTTTTGTCCATATGATTAGGTTATTTTGAGATTATTTTTGCTTCCTATATACACCTTTATGTACTCTAGAAACATACAACTAGTAAACTTATGCTTAAATATGTTTATATCATCAAAATCAAACTTATACAAGAATGGCAAACAATACTATAAGAAGATGAGAAATGGTGCGGGAGGGGAAGGAAGCAGTGGAGGGAACAAATGATAATGGAAAATAAGGCTCAAATTTTGGAGAAAGCGCACTAGGAATACATTCGTTGTCCAACATCATCAATATATTTCAGCGTGGATAGCCATTGAGATGAGCTCAACATAGATCTATGATTAGGCGCATGTATATCAGAGAAATATTGGCACCACGTGGGAAAGCGATTGATTCCAACGACTCAAAGTCTTCTTAGGCGAAGTTTTATAATTAAATCAATCAGATTTAAAGATTCTGACAAACATGATTATACAATCTAAGTCTAAAAGTTAAAATATTCCCTTTAATAATTAATTTAAGATTAAGAGAATCTGAATACAATTCCAATCTACTCGCGAATCTTGTGGCGGTACACTTGGTTTATAATGTTTTCCCATACAAGTATCCCTCAATTAAGTAGTGTTGAAGAACTCACCACACTCCTTATCAAATTGGGCTTGCTGTTTCTTTTATTTTTTCGGTTTTAAAGTTCTAGAAATTGGAACTCAAAGCTTCCACGTAAGATGGCAAATCAAGTGCGGAAGCCATCGACTTTTTCAAGTTTCTTTCAGAGACGTGGCAGTGGGATGCATCCATCTAGGTAATATTGCATAATTAAATATAATTTGAATTTAATTTGGACTGGTATTAGTCCGAAATTAGTAGAATACATGGTCCAGATTCAAGAAAATACCATGATTAGAACTATCAGAGTCCCAGAGTGTATGGACAGGCAATATTAAATCATTATTGTTAAAGTTGCATGGACACAGATTTAAAGGTCAAGATCGAGTCGATAAATCCAATGGCTACGATCTTCTCTAGACTGAGATTATGATACCTTATATATCTTAAATAATATCATGTACACATAACATTATTTAATTTTGGGGCTGGGTTGGGCCTTATGATTTTGGGCCTGGCCTGAACGTATGGACTGCCTATTGGGTTTCATTGGCCGCCCTAGTTGATGTTGTTCTCTAACAAATGGATAAACTGATGAATTAATGTTATATTTTGTTATGTTTTATTTTATTTTATTTTATTTTACTTTGAATAGAGATGTTGTACATGTTTTATTTAATGATTTAAATTGGTGTTTGCTATGCGTGCAAAGCAGGCAATCAGATTGCTTACGTGAACTCTCAACAATATTTTTTATTCAATCTTTTATTAAACTCTCAACAATGTTTGAGACTTTGTTTGTGGAAGATATTTTGGCTCTTACAATAATTACTGCCATAAATTGAAAAGTGATAATTGGGGTTGTTAATTTATTCATGAATCTTTGGTACGTATCCTCAACAAAAAGATACTATATTACAAAGCATTTAGAGCCCAATGTTTTGTAAGTAAATATTTATTAATTTTTTTATTAGCCAACTTACTCATATTTCCATACTTTTCAAGATGGGTAAGTTACTTTTTTATGAATAATATTTATCCATAAAATAAAAAAAATCTTATCCATTTAGGAGATAGTTAAATCATTTTTCTATCGGCCAATAAAATAGATATTTAATTAATTTTATACCTAAACACCTTATTCTTATTTCTAATGACCTCACCATTCAATGTTCAATAACATAGCTGTCCATTTTCTCCAAATCTAAAAAGCATAAGAAGTATTATGGAACATATGGATAAATTTTAACAATTTATCTAGAAAAATAGTAATACAAAAAAATATAGATAACAAATTTTGGAGCTACTTTTCGATGCATAAAAGAATATAGATAAATTATTTTTGTATAAATATTGCTTGAGAAATATTTATCTAGAAATATACAGATTTCTAGATGAATTTTTTACCTTTAAAAAAAAAAAACTTAAAAGAATATTTGATTGGGGGAAGTTGGGGTCTGAGATCGGAATAAGAATAGATTACTCCTATTCTAACCATTTAGTTGGAAGAAGTTCTAATCAGTTCTGATTTAGAGTAGAATGAGATGGCCTAATCTACCTAAAACTTAATCCATATTCTTTCTTAACGATTCATATTTTTATTCTGATTTTGATTTTAATTATAAACCAAACGTTCCTAAAGTACACCTAAATACTTCTTTCATGCCCGAAGGGCTGCATTTTCTTATATGATAATATATGTGCAACACTTGCAACATCAATATGCACTCAGGTCTATATAGGGTAGACAAAAGCTATATCTTTTGCAGGAAAGAAGGATTCTCTTTCCTCTACATGAATCCACCATGAGATGGTTGCTTTGAGATCTGAATAGATGGATGAATGAAAGAGCTTGAAGTACTTTAAAAGCGGTGCAGGAATGGTCAATATTAAGAAAGAAGATCTTTCATGCGAAAGATACAAACCGACATCCATGATTGGCAAGTATCGGGTTTCTGTGGCCTGTTGGCTTTGTTCTTAGCCGTTTGGTTACTGTCTTTGACCAAGAATGGCAACTTGGATGAATGGTGCGGCCCCTCGATTCCGCGTAGTAAGGTGATGGCGTTCAGTGTGGTCCTAAACCGCTTCAGTTGGAGCTACTCGTGTCGCTCTCTACCGTCACCAATCCAATAGAATACAGCTAGCCGGATTTTGTTTATTGACATAGTGCAATTCTATCATTTTGTGATGTGTTGTGTGTTTCTATTGCCTCACAAAATATGTTAGCGGCAAAGATTTAGTTTTGCATTGATTTGATTGGCTGAGATAAAGTAGCATCATTTTTATGTCTAATTCAAGTATAGGTTATAATTGGAAATACTGCAATTTAAAATGCTATGGCAGAAAGCTAAAAACTATTTATATTTGATAATTTGTAAATGAAAATTCTAAATCTAATTGTGGCTATCTCTGATCTATCTCCATACCTATTAAATGGAAAGGGGAGAGAAAACTCAACCTCTCTCCAAAAATCAGAAAAATTAGAAGAAGAATCATAGAAAAGTTATCTTAAATATCTAGAAAAATAAAAAATAAAAAATAATACAAAAATATGTTAAAATTAGATAAATGTCTTATATATACAAATCACTCAAATCTACTATAGCTAAATTATCACGTAGAAGAAAATATGGAAAGGAAAAATCATAGAACATGCCACACAAATTTTAACTTTCTTTTAGGAAAATTATTTTTCTCGATGAAGAAAAAAATATAGGAAGGAAAAATTAACCTCCTTTTAGGAGAAAAATACTTTCCTCTATGTAGAGAAAACATGGGAAGAAAAAAGTTAATTTTCTTTTAGGAAAGTATTCTTGGGATATTATTTTCCTATTAAGAATTATCACCCCACAAGAAAAGAAAAACATAGGAAAGAAAAATGATAGAATATACCATAGAAAAATTAATTTGCTCAGAACAAATTTAAGAAGCCATTTAGAGTCCATCAAAAATCAAATATACAACATTATAAATTTCAAATTAACTAAACTCTTTATATAATACTATTTCCTATAATTTTTTAAAAATATATTATTTAAATATATTTTTAAAAATCTCTTATTTCTTTACTCTAATTTAAATAGAGGTGAAAGTCAACGAGATAATATGCATTTAGATTTATGTTCATATCCAAATTTATCTAGATATAGATAGAAATTTGAGTATCCAACTAATATCTATTTCTACATCTATATTTGTCAATGAAAAATAGACATGAATATGGATAGACAACTATTCAATGTGTATCTGAATATCTGATTCTATTTGAAGTGCTATTTAATTTTTATATAGAACTAATTATTTTTTAAAAAAAATATATAACCATATTAACATGTTATTAATTTAATTTACTATCAACTTAGTAATATCTTTGATTTTATGATCATAAAATTTAAATATCCAACTTATGTCAATATATATACCTATAATTCTAATATTCAATTCGTATCCATTTATGTTTAAAATAAATATTTACTTGCTTGAGGTATAAATTTCAAAAGTATACATCCATCATGTCATCCTTGAACTCTAAGTCATGTATGATAAAAGTGCGATGTTGTTGTTAGGATACTATGGGATCGAATCCATAGAAAAAATAGTATTTTAGTTTTAAAATTTTTAATTTTTATGAAAAAAATTAAAAATATAATTAAAGTCAAAAACTAAAATTATAAATAAAAAATAAAAATTAAATGATGTAAAAAAAATAAACTTGGTACTAAGATCTACTATTTAGATCTTAGCATCTACTTGCAATAAAATTAAATTTATAATAAAAATAAAGAACTAAAATTTAAAAAGTAAAAAAATAAAATAAAAGACTAAAATTTAAAGAGCAAAAAAATAAAATTTATATTAATTAAAATTTAATTCAAAGTTTAAATACATAAATTAAAAAAGATAGGTAAAAAAAATAAAAACTAGAAGCAGATGATCTTGATCTTGGATCGACATTAGCATTGAGATGGTGTAGAAGTCAGCTCTTCCTCTCAGCACCATCTAGCTCGAAGCAATTTTGAATCCCAAGCATGGCTCTATCCTTTACCATCACCTTTTCTTGATTGAAGATGATTGATTTTAGATGTCTGGGGTCCTTTAAATAGAGTGTTGGAGAGGAGAGACCCTTGCTGCAGGCAATATGGGATTAAGGGAGTATTGATCGATGTTCTATAAAAAAAATTTGAGTAAAAATCAACTTAAAAGACTGTCTGGATGCATCCTATGAGTTTTGGATGAAGTCTGACCGTCAGATGGGGATCAAATAGTCCAAAAAATGCCAAAAACTGATGTGTAATGATAATTACAATAAATGCACCATTAAAAATATTAATTTATTTTTATTTTTAAGAATTAATTATTTTTATTTATCTACTTTAGAAAATATGTTTAGAAAGTATGTTCATCAATAGAAAGAGCTCATTTTTCTAATCACAACGAAATAAGTTTGAAGCAAAATGAAGTTAAAATGGATCCGATATGAATTTTCAAAGAAATAAAGAAAAAAATAGAAAAATGGAAATGACTCTGTCGGCACGCTCAGCCAATCCATCGCACACAGCTCAGCCGGCACGCCAGCTAGCCGGCCCAGCCAAAGAATCCAGCCCGCAAGCCCATGCGCACAGCCCATTAGGCCATCAGTGCATAGTGAACCGGCCGATTGGTCCACGAATTCAGGTGTAGACCGCCAACTCAACAAAAAGCATCCAATCAACACATGACACGTGGTGGACCAAGATCCTTAAGAGGTTTAGTGAAATTCTGATACGGCTTACAAGGCAAAAAGATAATTTCACATGCAAAAGGCGTATGGTGATTAGGCGGAAACATCCGGTCCACACAGTCCACATGAATAGTATTGCACCATTCGATGGCCACGGAGGTTTCTAGTGAAGATTCAATGGCTGCCATTTTTTTCCAGTTTGATTCAAATCCAAATAGTGGCTGTTGCATGATCGGACAGCCGATAGCGATCTAGGCAACGATCCACCAGCAGACGATGCTCCCAACAGTAATCAAGGCATCTAAACTGCGATCCGACAGCCCAAAAGCTTCTAATCAAAATGATTCAATGGCCAATATTAATTCCAACCCGATCAACGCTTTTCCAGTAGGTTTTTGAGCAATTTTGGGACCGTTTGATCAAGATCTGACGGCCAGAAGAGAGAATGCGATCCAGAAAGAGTTTTAATTCGATTTTTTTAGGATTTCTTCCATAAATATGTCGATCAAACTCTCCTTAGTCCCATATTGCCTAACAGTAGGGTCTCTTCTCTCCAACACCTATTTAAACAACCCCAGGCATCCAGAATCAAAGTATTTATGGTCATGGAAATATAATGGTATAGGGTAGAGCCATGCTTGGAATTCAAGGTTGCTTTGAGGTAGACGGCGCCGAGAGGAAGAGTGGGACTTCTACACCATCTCAACATGAACGTCGATCCAAGATCAAGATCAGCTGCTTTTAATTTTTTTATATATATATTTTAAATTTTATGTATTTAAATTTTGAACTTTTAATTAGTATAAATTTTATTTTTCAGCTATTTAAATTTCATGCTCATTATTTTTACTATAAATTTAATTTTTACTCTTTAATTTTATTACAAGTAGATGCTAAGATCTAAGTAGTAGATCTTAGTACCAAGTTTATCTTTCTGCATCTTTTAAATTTTATTCTTTTATTTATAATTTTATTTTCTGACTTTAATTTTTTTTAAATCTTTTCTTTTTTTTATAAAAATTAAAGATTTTAAAACTAAAATACTACCTTCTCTGTGGATTCCACTTGACTCGCTACTATCTATGTATTTTTAATCATATTAAGAAATCGGAATTAAACTAATAAACATGGTATCCTAATGATAATATTATGCTCTTATCAAATTTTTGACGCCATTGCCAAGGAAGGCATAGACACTAAATTTTTTGATTTTCTTGATTTCTTATAAAAAAAATTATAAATAAAATTTTTGATCCTTTTTTAATATTGTTTACTAACTTTTTTATGTTTATTTTGCAAAAAAAAGAGAAAAAAATAAAAAAAATAGGACAAAGAGAAAGCTTCCAATTTTGCTTGGTAAGATCAATCCTAACCCTAAACTTTTTTTATTATTATTTACTTTATTTTTAAATTAATCTAAAAAAATCCACTTAAACCTAATTAGAAGTTTCATGACAAGATTAGAAATCTTAATTGCTTAGAGTATCTATCATATTAGTTTTATTTTTTATTTTTCTTTTTGGTGATCGTTGGAGATAAGGTAGGCATCTCAAGTCTAATCAATTGTATGCATCTAATTTAGTTGCATAAAATCCCTTGTTTGAAAATGATTGTACATATTTATCTTTAAATCAACTTAAGGGCACAACCCATTAAACAAGATAAGATAGAAATTTGATCATCCTTTCTTGGTCCATAAATAATCAATCAGTATCCTGCATTGATCCGAGCCTTTAATTTTAAAATCAATTAACACCGGCCCTAGGAACTCGAGCTTAATAAGACAAGAGATCCTAAAAGTTGGACCATGTTAATGTTAGTCAATTTAACTGGTGTCTAAGGCAAGTGGTTTAGGGACTGCATCTCGAAGGAAGGTGGTTACTTAATTGATTCCATTAGCTTACCTAGTCAAGATAATTGATATCTAAGAAAGCAATGGGGGGACTCCCACTGACCTTATACTTACCTAGCTAGTTGAGTGACTGATCTTATACTTGGAGGGCTTGAAGATAATCTTGGTAGCTAGGAGCTGTCTAGATCTAGGACAACCCTTAGTCATGATTGTTTGCTTAACTTGATTGCTAAATAAAACATCAAAACTAATTAAAACTATTTTTTCTCTCTCTTTTTAGTTCTAGGACTTCTTAGGATCTCTTTTTTAGAACTCTTCTTTTTTTCTTCTCCTTTTCTCCTCCAAAAATAAAATAAAATAAAAATAAAAATAAATTAAAATTAAATTAAATTAAACTAACTGAAAAATTTTAAAAAAAATTAAAATTTTAAAAAATAATAAAATAATCTAAAAATTTTTTGAACCATACGTTGGGATTACACTAGTATATATACGGTAGGAGATCGCTTTACCTAATCTAGTTGAATACAATCATAAAATTGAATGGCTTAAACCTAATAGTCAAATGACTGAAAATCCTAGAGAAATATCAAGGCAGATGAAGAAATATTTTATTTCTTCCACCTATAATCCATCGACTTGTATCTAGTTATCTAATATTCATGCCACCCACTATGAGATCAAGCCGACAACAATCTATATGCTTCTATGTTTCTATGGGAATACTAATGAAGATCCTTGTAAGCATTTAGATGAATTTTTAGAAATCTACTCTATGATGAGGATCCAAAATTTAACTGATGACGCCCTTAGACTAATTTTATTCTCCTTTTCATTAAAACATAAAGCCAAGTACTGGCTTGGTACAATAAGGAGACTAATCAAAACTTGGGCTGAATTATAATATAAATTTCTTAAGAAATTTTATTCCATTAGTCGAACCAACACCATGAGGCTAGCTATCACTAGATTTGCTCAGCTTCTAGGAGAACAAATTCATGAGTCATGAGAGAGACTTAAGAAACTTCTTAGAAAATGTCCATACTATGGTTTATCTAAGTGGCAAATAGTTCAAGCTTTTTATGAGGGTTTAGGAGACTAGTATAGATAAATGGTAGATGCATTCTATGGAGGTACATTCGTGAATAAAAGTGAGGACGAAGCCTATACCTTATTTAAAATCTTGAGTGAAAACTTAATTAACCATACTTCATTATCTTTCTACTAAAAGTGGGCTGGGATCCATGAATTTAAACATCCAGAATCTAGTTTTAAGATTGATTTTAACCTAAAAATTAGATTAATTTCTAATCCTAGGTCAATAATCTCCTGCATAATACACATCATCCTCTAATTATCAAAAAATTTATTCTATCTATGCCAACCTAGCTCATCATATGAGTGAATATCCCATGACTGCATAATTTTTATCTTTTATCCGAGAACATGTCCAAGCTACTCAAGACTACTCCAATCCGGTTAATGATCCTTTCTTAAATTCATATAATTCAGATTGGAGGAACCACTCTAATTTTTCTTGGATATCCCAACAGACTCAAGCTCGGACCTAAATTTTACCTGCATAAAATTATCAAAATAGGCTCCAATACCAAAATTATGCCTATATTAGAGGTCGGCCCAATCAATCTTCCCAGCCATCATATTAAATCAGCCATCATATCCACCTCCTCAATAGACTAATCTAACTGATGATAGATTTAATCAAGTGTAATAATTAATCCTATCTCAACAGTAATCTATCGCTAGGTTAGAGGATCAAATAGGACAACTAGTTGAGTCAAACATAAGGAGAAAACTAGGTCAATTGCCGAGCCAATCGATTTTCATAAATAACCCACCTTATATCTACCAACCAACTGGACCTAATTATCAATCTAATGTTCCACCTAGAAATTTTTAATTAGAGAATGCTAAAATAATTTTTGAACTTAAAAGTTATAGGATTTTTATGGATCCATACTAAGATCAGATGAGAGAGGCTCGAACTGATGCTAGCTAAAATAAGAATATAGGAGAAAAGGTTAGTACTGAGACTAACTACATATAAGAATCTAAGTCAGGAACTAGTACTAATGCTGATTTTAATTTAAATAAGATAGATATATATAAAAAAAGAATAGATGATTTATCTAAGATCTATAAACCTAAAGTCATATTCCCTTCACCCCTAGAAGTTAGTTCTTCTCATAAAGATCAAGGGGCATGCAATGAAGAGTCAATGGAGTTATTTAAGCAAAATCATATTAATTTACCTCCACAATTGAAGCCACCTTTAGTCATCCTTCCAGTATCCATTGCATCAAACTTGACTTTTAATACAAAAAACTCAATATATGAGCATTCTAAAAGAACAAATAGAAGAAATTCTTGACAAATAAGGATTTGAGATTAGGATCACAAACTATGTTCCCAAAATTAATAATGAATTTATCAATAAAAGAATCATAAACTATTTTTCTAAGATTGACAATCCAAAATCATTAAAATGTATCAATCTAGTATTCGATACAGGATAGATAAGATGCTATATGTCTGGCTAAAGATGGTAAACTTAGCACTTATTGGAAGGCAATCCAATATTTAGTTTTCTTGTATCTAATTTATTTTTTTAGTTTATTTTTTTAGATTATTTTAAATAAGTTAAAGAAAGAGCCCAAATTTTCAAAATCATGCTGGACCAAATACATTGAGTTAGGTATATTCTTTTCTATTCTTTGTTACATCTTTTATTTTTTCTCCATTGAGAAAAATATCGATTAAGTTGAAGAAAAAAATAATAAAATATTTTAAAATTTTTAAAATCCTCAAAGAAGTTAGAATTTAGCATTTAGACATCCAATTATGCTTAAGAATCGAGTTGAACTAAGCATTTTTAAAAAATATTGATGCATAGATCAAAGAATTTATGAGATATTGAGGAATCAAGTATTAAAAAAATTTAATAAAGAATTAAGTTTAGAACATAAATAATTTTTCTTTGAGTAATTCTAATTTTTTTTACTGACATCAAAGAGGAGTCTACTTTATATGGGCTTGTGTAGGATAACCATACATTTCTTCATAAAAGAAAATACTCTTAAAATAAAATAATTTTTAAGTATTTTTTATTGAGTAACTGGGTCTCTTTGCTTAAGCAAGCATTGAGTTTCATGTTAAAAGATGGAAAGGACAAAGAAGCTCATTGTAAAGCTAGTCTTAACTCGTAGCCTGTTTGATTCGAGCTAGTAAGCTCGAGGGATATTTTATACATGTGTCCTAAAACCAATTGGTTTGGAAGTTATTGGTCCAAAACTTGCTACATGGATCAAATAGAAAGCTTAAGAAGTTAAGACACTAAATAGTGATACAATGTTAAAAAAAAAATATTAGTTTTTCATCGAGTAATCAGATTCCATTGCCTAAGCAAGCAATGATATTCACGTAAAAAAATGGGCAATGTGAATAAAAAAATTCAATAAATGAAAGGCGGAAGTAACAATATACTTACCTATATGAAAGTTTATACAATTTAGAGATAAAAGTAGGGATAATTTTAAAAAAGTTTAGAAAAGTTGAATATTCTTCAGTTAATTTTTTTATTGATAAGTATTAATACTCCAATAATATACCTCACTTATGCTCCACTGAACATCAATGGCTATTTTGAAAATTACTTGGTAAAATTTAAAACTCTAAAGTTAAAAGGTATCTAAAACTAAATTCTTTTTTTACTCAAGGATGAGCAAAACTTAAGTTTGGAGATATGATAATTATAATATATACACCATTAAAAGTATTAATTTATTAATTAATTTATCTTTATTTTTAAGAATTAAATATTTTTATTTATCTATTTTAGAAAATATTTTATCAATAGAAAGAAATCATTTTTTTGATCATAATAAAAAAAGTTTGGAGCAAAACAAAGTTAAAATGAATCCGATATAAATTTTTAAAGAAATCAAAAAATAAAAAATAAAAATGGCTTAGCCAGCGCGCTCAGCCAAGCCATCAAACATAGCTCAACCAGCACATCCTAGCTTAGTTGGCATGCCAGCTAGCTGGCCCAGCCAGAGAAGCTGGCCCGCCAGCGCGCAAGCCCATGCACACAGCCCATTAGGCCGTCGGTACATAGTGACTAGTCGGTCGGTCCACGAAATCAAGCGTAGACTGCTAGCTCAGTAGAAGGTGCTCTATCAAGCGTGACACATGGTGGACCAAGATCCTTAAGAGGTTTAGTGAAATTCTCACATGACTTACGAGGCAAAAAGGTAATTTCACATGCAAAAGGCACGTGGTAATTGAATGGAGTCCACAGAACATTCGGTCCATGCGGTCCACATGAATAGTATTATGCCATTTGACAGCCATGATGGTTCCTGATGAAGATCCAATGGCTATCATTTTTTTCTTGTTTGACTTGAATCCAAACAGCGGCTATTGCTCGATTGGATGGTAGATAGCGATCCAGGCAATGATCCAATGATAGACGATGCTCCCGGTGGTGATCAAGGCATCTAGACATGATCTAATGGCCCAGAAGCTTTCGATCTAAACAATCCAATAGCCAATATTAATTCTGACTTGATCATGGCTTTTCTAGTGGGTTTTTGAGCAATTTTGGGACTGTTTGATCAGGATCTAATGGCCAGAAGAGAAAATGCGATTCAAAAAGAGTTTTAATTTGATTTTTCTAGGATTTCTTCCATAAATACACCGATCAAACTCTCCTTAGTCCCACATTTTCTAACAACAGGGGTCTCTTCCCTCTAACACCTATTTAAACACCCCCAAGCATCTAGCATCAAAGTATCTTCGATCATGGAAAGGTGATGGTATAGGGTACAACTATGCTCGGGATTCAAGATTGCTTTGAGGTAGATGGTGCCGAGAGGAAGAGTGGGACTTCTACACCATCTCAACGCCAATGTCGATCCAAGATCAAGATCAGCTACTTTTAATTTTTATTTTATTTTTTTAAAATTTGATGTATTTAAATTTTAAACTTTTAATTAATATAAATTTTATTTTTCAGCTATTTAAATTTCATGCTCTTTATTTTTATTATAAATTTAATTTTTGCTCTTTAATTTTATTGCAAGTAGATGCTAAGATCTAGATAGTAGATCTTAGTACCAAGTTTATCTTTCTACAACTTTAAATTCTATTTTTTATTTATAATTCTAATTTTTGACTTTAATTTTTTTTTAAATATTTTTTTTATAAAAATCAAAGATTTTAAAACTAAAATACTGCCTTTTCTATGGATTCGACCCAAGTTGGTACTATTTATGTATTTTTAATTATTTTAAGAAATCAAAATTAAATTGATAAATATAGTATCCTAATGACAACATTACGCTCTTATCATATAATAGCCCAAATCCGGTTGGAAAAGGTCCTGGCCGTCCGATTATGTTTGATGGAGCTTTTCGATCATCGGATCAACACTTGGGTGCTTGAATCACTATCGGGAGCATCATCAACCATCGGATCAAAGTCTAGAATGTGTGGGACTGTTGGATCATGCTGAGGGAGCTGATTGAATTCAAATTAGAATAGGAAAAGACTCCAGCCATTCGATCTTGATCGAGAACCACCTGGACCAAGTGTACCATAGATCGCAGCCAATCGCCATGTGCCATGCTATCTAAAATGATGAAACAGCCCTCCAATGCTACATGAAAATTTTTATAAATCCTTTAAGAATCTTGGTCCACCATGTGTCACGTGTTGATTCAGCACGTTCTGCTGAGCTAGCGGTCTATGCTTGATTTCATAGATCGACGGGATGATGGACTGGCTTGAACCTCCGCATCAACTAGCTAAGCTTGGTGACTTGGCTAAGCACGTCGATTGAGCTAATTTTATTTTTTAATTATTTTCTTTTAAAAAATTCATATTGGGTCTGTTTTAACTTTATTTTGCTCCAAACTTATTACATTGTGACCAAAAAAATGAGCTCTTTCTATTTATAATATATTTTTTAAAATAAATAAATAAAATATTTAATTATTAAAAATAAATATAAATTAATTAATATATTAATATTTTTATCGATGTATTTATGATACTTATCACACCCTCCAATTTAAGCTTTGCTCATCCTTGAGTAAAAAAAGAATTTAGCTTTAGATACCTTTTAACTTTAGAGTTTTGAATTTTACCTAAGTAATTTTTAAAATGATCATTGATGTTCAGTAGAGCATGAGTAAGATATGTCATTAGGGTATTAATACTTACCAATATTAAAATTAAGTAAAAAATATTAAATTTTTTTAATTTTTTTTAAAATTATTTCTATCTTTATCTCTAAATTATCTAAACTTTCATATGGACAAGTATATTGCTACTTTCATCCTTCATTTATTAAAAATTTTTTATTCATATTGTCCACTTTTTGATATAAATATCATTGCTTACTTAGACAATGAGACCCGATTACTTGATGGAAAATCATGTAATTTATTTTAATATTGTACCATTATTGAGTATCTTAACCCTTAAGCTTTTTATTTAATCTATGTAGCAAGTCTTGGGCCAATGACTCTCAAACTAATTGGTTTTAGGGCACTAGGTATGAAATACCCCTCGGGCTTACTAGCTCAAATCAAATAAGCTACGAGTTAAGACTAGCTTTACAATGAATTTTTTCATCCTTCCTACCTTGTAACGTGAAACTAAATGCTTGCTTAGGCAAAGAGATCCGATTAATCAGTGAGAAGTACTTAAAAATTTTTTTATTTAATTTTTTTATGAAGAAATATATAGTTTTTCTATATAAGTCCATAAAAAGTAGACTCTTCTTTGATGTTGGTAGAAAAAATTAGAATTACTCAAAAAAAATTATTTATGCTCTAAACTTAAATCTTTATTGAATTTTTTTAATACTTAATTTCTTAATATCTCATAAATTTTTTGATCTGTACATCAATTTTTTTAAAAAATGCTTAGTTCAATTCGATTCTTAAGCATAATCGGATGTCTAAATACTAAATACTAACTTTTTTGAGAACTTTAAAAATTTTAAAATTTTTATTATTCTTCCGCCCAACTTAATCAATATTATCCTCAATGGAGAAAGAAAAATAAGAAATGCAATAAAGAAAAAAAAGAATACACCTAACTTAATATATTTTTGATCCAGTATAATTTTAAAAATTTAGCTTTCCCTTCAGCTTTATTCAACATATCTTAAAAAAAATAAATTAAAAAGATAAATTAGATAAAAAAATTAAATATTGGGTTGTCTCCTAACAATCATTAAGTTTACTGTCTTTAGACAGACACAAGACAGCTTACCTATCATGTATCGAATATTGGATTGATAAATTTCAATAGTTTTAGATTACTAATCTCACAAAGATAGTTTGTTATCCGTTTATTGATATATTCATTATTAATTATGAGAATACAGTTCATGACCATAATCTCATATCCTTATTTGTCAAGAATTTTTTCTATTTGTTCTCGTAAAATGCTCATGAATTGAGCTTTTGGGTTAGAAGTTAAGTTTGATGCAATGAATACTGGAAGGATGACTAAAGATGACTTTTATTCTAGAGGAAAATTAATATGATCTTGTTTAAATAACTCCATTGACTCTTCATTACATACCTCTTAATTTTTATAAGAAGAACGAGCTTCTAGGATTGAAGTTAATGGGATTTTAGATTTATATATCTTGGATGAATCATCTATTCTATTCTTTTCTTTATCTATCTCACTAGAACTAGCATCAGTACTAATTCTGAGCTCAGGTTCTTCTATATGGTTAGCTTTAGTATTATCCTCTTCTTCTAAATTTTTATTTTGACTAGAATCAATACTAGCCTCACTCACCTGGCCTTGGTGTCGGTCCATAAGAATCTTATAACTTTTAAGTTTAAAAATTACTTTAGCATTCTCTAATTAAAGATTTTTAGATGGAACATTGAATTGATGATTGAATTCAAGTGATTGATAGATAATAGATGGATTGTTTATAAAAATCAATTGGCTTAGCAATTGACCTTATTCTCTCCACATGGCAGACTCAACTAATTATCTTATTTGAGCTTCTAGTCTGGTGATAGATTATTATTGAGTTAGAATTATTTATTGTAGTTGACTAAATCTATCATCGGCTAGATTAGTCTATTGAGAAGGTGGGTATCATGGCTAATTATAATATGATGGCTGGGTGGACTAACTAAGCTAACCACTATTACAGGCATAGTTTTGATATTGGGATCTATTTTGATATTTTGTATAGGTAAAATTTGGGTTTGAGCCTGTGTTTGTTGGAGTATCCAAGAAAAGTTAGAATAATTTCTCCAATTTGGATTATATAAATTTGAAAAAGGATCACTAACAGGCTTGGAGTAGCTTTGAGCAGCTTGGACCTGTTCTTGGATGAAAGGTGAAAATTGTGTAGCCGTAAGATATTCACTCACATAATGGATTGGGCTAGCATAAATAAAACAAATCTCCTAATAATTAAAGAATGATATGAATTGTGCAGAAGATTATTAACTTAGGATTAGGAGTTGATCTAATTTTTGGGCAAGAAGGTTTATTTTATTTATCAGGTTTAAATCAATCTCAGAACTAGATTTTGGATCATAGATTCTTGCTCGATTTTGGAAGAAAGATAACAAAGCATTGTTAATTGAGTTGTCACTTATAGTTTCAAACAAGGTATAGGCTTCATCCTCATTCTTGTTCATGAATGCACCTCCACAAGATGCATATACCATCTATCTATAATAATCTTCTAAATCCTCATAGAAAGTTTGAACTATTTACCACTTAGACAAACCATCGTGTGGGCATTTTCTAAAAATTTTCTTAAGTTTTTTTCATGACACATGAATTTGTTCTCCTGTAAGTTGAGCAAATCCACTGATGGCTCGCCTCATGGTGTTGATTCGACCTATGGGATAAAATTTTTTAAGAAATTTATTTTGTAATTTAGTCCAAGTTTTGATTGATCTTTCTATTGTACCAAACCAGTACTTGACTTTATCTTTTAATGATAAGAAAAATAAAATTAGTCTAAAAGCATCA
The DNA here is from genome assembly GCA_006176705.1 of Cocos nucifera. Taxonomy (NCBI): domain Eukaryota; kingdom Viridiplantae; phylum Streptophyta; class Magnoliopsida; order Arecales; family Arecaceae; genus Cocos; species Cocos nucifera. Next base: position 287,113 of record QRFJ01003998.1, read on the forward strand.
TCAGTAAAATTTTGAATCCTCACCGTAGAGCAGATTTTTAAAAATTCATCCAAATGCTTATACGAATCTTCATTGATCTTTCCATAGAAAGATAGAAGCATCTGAATTGTAGTCGGCTTGATCTCATAGTGGGTAGCATAGATATCAGGTAATTAGATATAAGTCGATGGAAGGTGAAAGAAATAAAATATTTCTTTATCTATCTAGATGGTTCTTTAAAATTTTTAGCTATTTAATTATTGAGTTTAATATGATTTAGCTATTCAATTTATGATTAGATTCAACTAGATTAGAAAAAATGATCTTCTACCATGCAGGTACTAGTGCAACCCTAACGTATGATTTAAAATTTTTTAAAGATTTTTTATTTTTTTTTAATTTTTTAATATATATATATTAAATTTTTTATAATTTTTTAATTAGTTTAATTAAACTTAATTTAATTTAGTTTAATTTAATTTAATTTTATTTTTGGAGAAGAAGAAGAGAAAAAAGAAAGAAGAGTTCTAAAGAAGAGATCCTAAGAAGTCCTAAAACTAAGAAGAAATAGAAGAATTAGGTTTAATTAGTTTGATGTTTTAGTTAGCAATCAATTCTGATTAAGGGTTGTCTTAGATATAGACAACTCCTAACTACCAAAGTTACCTTCAAGCCCTCCAAGTATAAGATCATCCACCCAACTCTTCAGCTAAATGTAAGATTGGTAAGAGTCCTCCCATTGCTTTTCTTAGATACCAATTATCTTGATTAGATAAACTAACAAAATTAATTAAGTAACCACCTTTCTTCTGGATACAGTCCCTAAACCACTTGTCTTAGACACTAGTCATACTGACTAATCCTAATCTGATCCAACTCTTAGGATTTCTTATCCTAATGAGCTCAAGTTTCTAGGATCGATGTCTAATTGATTTTAAAATTAAAGGCTTAGGTCAATGCAGGATGCTGATTGATTATTTATGGGCCAAGAAAGAGTGATCAAATTCTCATCTTATCTTGTTTAATTGGGTATTGCTCTTAAATTAATTTAAAGATGAATATGCACAATCACTTTTAGATAAGAGATTTTATGCAACTAAATTAGATGCATGAAACTGATTAGACTTGAGAAGCTTACCTTATCTCCAAGGATCACCAAAAAAAAATAAAAATAAAACTAATATGATGGATGCTCTAAATAGTTTGGGGTTCTACTCTTGTCATAAAGCTTTTAATTAGGTTTAAGTAAATATTTTTTAAATTAATTTAAAAATAAAATAAATAATAATAAAAAAATTTAGTGTTAGGATTGATCTCACCAAGAAAATTTGGAAGCTTTTCTCTTTGCCTTAATTTTTTTTGCTCTTTTTTCTCTTTTTTCTATAAAATAAACAAGTAAAAGTTAGAAAGTAATATTTACAAAAAAATTAAAAAGATTAAAAATTTTATTTATAATTTTTTTATAAGAAAATCAAAGAAATAAAAAAAAATTAATAGTCATACCATTTTTAATAATGGTGCCAAAAACTTGATAAGAGCATGATATTATCATTAGGACATAATATTTATCAGTTTAATTTTAACTTCTTAAAATAATTAAAATTATGTAGAAAGCAGTGAGTCAGATCGAATCCATAGAGAAGGCAGTATTTTAGTTTTAAAATATTTAATTTTTATAAAAAAAATAAAAAATTAAAATATAATTGAAGTCAAAAAATAAAATTATAAATAAAAAATAAAAATTAAATAATGTGAAAAAATAAACTTGGTACTAAGATCTACTATTTAGATCTTAGCTTTTATTATAATAAAATTAAATTTATAATAAAAATAAAAAACTAAAATTTAAAGAGTAGAAAAATAAAATAAAAGACTAAAATTTAAAGAGCAAGAAAATAAAATTTACATTAATTAAAATTTAATTTAAAATATAAATACATAAATTAAAAAAGATATGAAAAAAAATAAAAACTAGAAGCAGATGATCTTGATCATGGATCGGTGTTGGCGTTGAGATGGTGTAGAAGTCAGCTCTTTCTCTCGACACCATCTATCTTGAAGCAACCTTAAATCCTAAGCATGGCTCTACCCTTTACCATCACCTTCCCTTGATCGAAGATGATTGATTTTGGATGCCTGCGGTCCTTTAAATAGAGTATTGGAGAGGAGAGACCATAGCTGTAGGCAATATGGGATTAAGAGAGTGTTGATCGATGTTCTATAAAAGAAATTGAGTAAAAATCAACTTAAAAGACTGTTTGGATGCATCCTGTGAGTTTTGGGTGAAGTCTAGCCATCAGATGGGGATCAAATGGTCCAAAAAATGCCAAAAACCATTGTGTAATAGCCCAAATCTAGTCGAAAAAGGTCTTGGCTTTTCGATCGCATTTGATGGAGTATTTTCAACTATTGGCTCAACACCTGGGTGCTTGAATCGCTGTCGAGAGCACCATCGATCGTCGGATCGAAGTCTAGAATGCGCAGGACTATTGGATCGCGCTGAGGGAGTTGATGGAATTCAAATCAGAATAGGAAAAGACCCTAGCCATTCGATCTTGATCGAGAACCACCTAAGCCATCCGATCATGCCTTTACTGTGCCCATGGACTGCTTGGATCGAGTGTACCATAGACCGTAGCCAATCACTGTGCACCATGCTATCTAAAATGATGAAATTGCCCTCTAATGTCGTGTGAGTTTTTATAAATCCTTTAAGAATCTTGGTCCACCACGTGTTGCACATTGATTGGGCGCATTTTACTGAGCTGGCGGTCTATGCTTGATTTCATGGACCGATGGGCCACCTTCTCAAGCTGGGCCAACTTGAATGGGCGCATCGGTTAGCTAGGCTTGGTAACTTGGCTAAGCGTGCAAACTGAGCCGAATAAGCTAGCTAAGTCGAATGAGTCGACTAAGCCAATTTTATTTATTTATTTATTTATTTATTTTAAAAAATATATCTGATCCGTTTTAACTTTAATTTGCTCCAAACTTGTTTCGTTGTGACTAGAACAATAAGCTCTTTTTATTTGTTAATATTTTCTAAAATAGATAAATAAAATTATTTAATTCTTAAAAATAAAGATATTGCCTAGAAATATAGCAACCTAAGAGGGAGGATAAATTAGATTGTTTAAAAAATTTTAAGCTAAATCAAATTTTAAACAAGTATGTACTTTTATTTAAGCTAAGTTATGTATTTGAGATATATATAATACAAGCAACAGTGGAATCAAGATATAATTAGGACTATGCAAGAATTAAATCAAGCGAAGCACAAATTGAAAGCATGCAAGGTAAGAGAGAAAAGGCACAATATAAATACAAAATAATTTATAGTGGTTCGATGCACCTTCGCATCTACATCCACTCCCCAAGAGCCTCTTGAAAATTCCACTATAATCTCCTAACTACAGTGTGTTTGCTTTTGAAGGAACCAGATTGAGGATTTTAGGACTAGATCTTGAAACTTTTTCAGATCTAGGCAGCGAAAGATAAAAGTTAATCAAAATTAATTTATAAAAATCAAAGAATCTCTATATCTAAGATTCTATTACATGATTATAGCATAAGATTAAATTAAAAATTAAAAAATATTTGAAGTAAAAGATATGTTGATCACATCAACATGGATCTTTACTAGATCTATTGTAGGTATGTAACAGAGGATCAGATCCATATTACCTATGCAAATTAGACATTCTAACTTATTGATTTGGGCTTGAAAATATAACTCTGAGCTGTACATGCATCCAACCTCTAAGAGATATCCACACCAGCCCACGAATCTCGATCAGAAATTCGATACTCAAAAATCAGCACAGTATGCTAGTACTATATTGATCCTTCCTCGATGGTCGATCCGATGCTTCCTTCTTCAAGATTTGGATACTCCAAAAAATTAGAAGAAAAAGAAGAAACTTTCAATCTAAAACAACACTCAAAAATCTTTATGGAGGAGGAGAAAGAAAGAGCAAAAGAATCCTAGAAGAAGACCCTCTTCTTCTTCTCTTTTCTCTCACCTAGACACCTAGATTGGTGTCTATGAAATCCCATGCCCCAAGGATCTCTCTATCTAATTTTCACACACCTAAGAGCCCTCTCAATGATCTAGAATTAGTGCAAAATTCAATCCAAAAAGACCTCCTTATAAAGAGATATGGAAGAGTCCTTGTTGGGTCAATTTCCTAAATTAGGCAAGACCACATATGGCAAGTTGTTGGGGCACCCAACACTTGGGCACCCCCTCCTTTATTTTAGCTATGGACCACCAGGTTAGGTGCACAAAAGATGGGGTTTCTCCACCAAAAAGATCTAGGAAAAATAAGGAGTGCGCGGTGTCTTATGGGAGGAGTTTTGGTTTGTTAGGATTCTATCTCATAAAATCCAAAATCAAAACAAACTACCTACCATTGACTTGGTCCACAAACTAATTTTCATATAGGATAGAAGGGAGAGCAAGGTGTGCTTGTGGGATTGCTGGGCATGAGAGTTTTGTTACACAAAACTCTAAGAAGAGAGAGTGGGGGCACCGGGGCTTAGATGGTGCAAGGGTGGAATCCTAGTCCTACTAAGATTCCATATATAAGTTGGTCAAAACTGGTTTCTCAAACCAAATTAAACCAGAATTAAGTCAATCCAATTAAATTATGTTCTAACCTATTGGGGGTAAACCTCACTTCCACCGAAGTTTGGTTTGATGCTCGGTCAAGTGTAACTCATGATCGTAGGAGAGATTCAATCGCGAACTCCTTCTGAACTCCTCCAGCAGTCGAATTTCTTCTGAACTCCTTCAGTAGCCGAACTTCTTCTGGACTCCTCCAGTGGCCAAACTCCTTTCGAACTCCTCTCGGCCAAACTTTTCATAATCGGCTAGGAAGATCTCTGCATGAATCCGGCTCCACATGACATAAATCAGCTCACCCACAGACCGCTTAAGAGGAGTCCAAGCTCCCTTGGTATTGATGTAACTCAAAGATTCATCACCAACTAACGCCTATTCCTTCAAACTTTGATTATTAAATCTTAACAGACTGGCACGTTATGATAATAGACACTATCCTCCATAACAAACTCCACGTGGCCCCAAGCAATCCACTATCGGACGGTTATGGCTGTCACTATCAGTTTGTTACAGGCTCCATCTATAAAAAGAACCCTTTAGATATATTTTCTCTAGGCTCTCTTCTCCTTCTCGATACTTTACAACTTTTTTTATAGAGCACTTCATTCCTATTGGCCGAAAGAGCTGACTTGATCCTCAGAGGGTCTTGCCGGAGCCACCCTCAGGCTTTGGATGAGACTTATTTTGTAGGTCACCAACGACAACCTCATCTTCTCCAACTCCAGCGCTCCTCCGACGATGACCAGATTTCACACCAATAGGATTGGCGCTAGAAGGAGGGGCCTGAACCTTTGCCTTTTGAGGTTTCCTTATTCTTAAAGGAGTGCTCAACAGAGTCTCCCTTCTTCTCCTCTAATGTTCTTCTTTCCGAAAAGGGTGCCCCTCAGAAAGACTTCAACCCGATGGTCGACGGCCTCCATGGCTAGATCCCATCCAGATCTGCCCGCCCCTGCTTCTTCTCTGGCAACTCAAGCTTCACTTACAGCAATGATGGATGTAGAGCAGTTTAACTTGCTAGTGCAGCAGGTTCGTGGCCTTACGAAAGCGGTGTAGGCCATGCGGCAGTAGTAGCTTTTGATGCCAATTCAGTCAGAACAGGCTTCTCTGGAATCTCGTGATCTGGTCTAGGGGCAGCTAACTTGGGCTAGTCGATCAGTAACCTCTAAAAAGAGGAAGCAGAGGGCTGAGAGCCACTGCTCTGATCACGACTCTATCCTTAGGGAGACTTTGCCTCCGTTTAGTCAAAAGATCTTAGAGATCCATGATCGAGAGGATCTAGACTGAAAACTATAAGAGATGAATCGACAGATCAAAGAACTCTGTCATGCTCCTCCCTCCCATGGTAATGATATCTATACCGACCCTCCTTTTTCTCACCATATCATGCAGGAACCTATTCCGTCGAACTTCAAACTTTCTCAATTTGAGAGCTACGATGGGACCTCCAATCTGGTCGACCACTTGGAAGCCTTTTGGATGATGATGGTGCTCCATGGCACACCAGACGTCATTCTCTGTTGAGCATTTCCATCCATCCTAAAGAAAGCTATCAGGAATTGATACTCAACCCTCAAGTCGAGTACCATCTTCTTTTTTGACCAGATAAGCCATCGGTTTGTGGCTCGTTTTGTTAGTAGCCACCATCCCAGGTGAGGTTCGAAATTCCTCATCAACATCAAGCAGCAAGAGGAGAATCTATCCAGGCTTATGTCAACCGCTTCAATGCAGCTGCTCTAGAAGTCCAAAATTTGAACCAGTCTTTTGCTATGGCCGCACTAAAAGATGGCCTTTAGAAGAACAATCTATTATTCTCCCTAGAGAAAAAGTACTCCAAGAATTTTATCGATATGCTGACTCGGGCCAAGGGATATGCCCGAGTGGAAGAGGTCTTCAAGGCCAAGGATAATGAAGCTGCTGGAGAGTGGTGAATTAGCAAGCTGGGTAGGTCTACTGAGGAAGGAAAGCTGAGTAAAGCTCGACCATGCTTCCAAACTCTTCCTAAGCGTAAGCGAGTCCGAACTCCTCCCCGAGCTCGAAAGTAAGGAAGCCCTGATAGAAGGGCATGATGGGGCTCCCCTCTCCAAAAGTTCCACAACTATGCCCCCCTCAATGCTCCAAAAATGCAAGTATTGATGGAGATCAAGGAGCAACTATCTAGATCGGAGAGGATGTACTCTCACTCCGACAAGCACAATCCTAACAAGTACTGTCTCTATCATCATGACCATGGTCATGATACAGAAGAGTGTATCTAGCTCCAAGATAAGATTGAGGAGCTCATCAGATAAGGTAGACTTAGCCGATTTCTGCAACGTCGATCCGAAGGGTAGGAAGATCGGCTGAGGGCACTACCACAGCCAGAATTGCCAAGAAGGGAGGAGCAGGAGCCAGATCAACCACCCCTCGACATCATCAACACCATCTCTAGAGAACTTTGGTGAGGGAAGGCTAGCGGATCAGAGGCAAAGAACTCAGGAGCCCATTGCTTTCACCAACAAAGATGCCCAAGGAGTTCAATTCCCACATAATGACACGGTTGTAATCTCTTTAAACATTGCTGACTATGATGTGCATCACATTCTGATAGATAATGAAAGCTCTGCTGATATTTTATTTTACGATACTTTCTCAAAAATATCTTTATCTAATAATCACTTAGGACTTATGAACTTTTCATTGGTAGGCTTCACTGGCGATGCCATGCCAGTTGAGGGCATAATAACTCTGACTGTGGCTGCAGGGCAACGCCCAAAGTTGATCAGAGCGCAAGTTGATTTTCTAATCGTAAAAGCTCCATCTACTTACAATGCTATTCTTGGCGGACCAGGTTTGAATGCACTCTAAGTTGTGGTATCAATCTATTACTTAAAGATGAAGTTCCCAATGAGCTATGGAATTGGAGAGATTAGAGGAGACTAGGCCTTGGCAAGGCACTGTTACTCCATTGCCCTATAAAAAAACATCCAGCCTAACCTTTGCCCTGTTGATGGAATGGATGTCCATGACGACCTTACGGAGGAACGGGGCGAGCCTATGGAAGACCTTATAGTTGTGTCCTTGGATGATGGGAACGTAGAACATACTGTGCAGATTGGTTCCAACTTGGGGGATGAGGTTCAAGAGCAACTCATCTCCTTCCTTCAAAAGAATGCAGATGTCTTCTCCTGGGTTCCAACGGATATGCTGAGAATCGATGCCGAGGTCATGGAGCATCGACTGGCTGCTGATCCTAGGTGTCGGCCAGTAAAAGAGAAGATGCACAACCATGCTCTAGAGAGGTAGAAAGTAATTGCGGAAGAAGTCGACAAGCTCCTCAAGACTGGATTCATCCGAAAAGTTAACTACCCGAGCTGGGTCTCAAACATGGTGCTCGTCGAAAAGGTGAATGGCAAGTGGAGGATGTGTATAGACTTCAAGAAGCTGAACAAAGCTTACCCAAAAGATAGCTACCCCTTACCCAGAATTGATCAGTTGATGGATGCAACCTTGGGCCATGAACTCCTCATCTTCATGGACACCTTTTTCGACTATAACCAAATTTGGATGGCACCAGAGGATGGAAAGAAAATTGATTTTATTACTGACCATGGTCTTTACTGTTATAGGGTTATGCCTTTTGGACTTAAGAATGTAGAGGCAATGTACTAGCGCCTGATCAACAAAATCTTTAGGGAGCATATTGGCCAAAACATAGAGGTGTATGTGGATGATATGCTTGTCAAGAGTCGAACTTCAATAAATCACATCACCGACCTCAAAGAGATCTTCAACACACTTAAGAAATACAAGATGAAGCTGAACCCGACCAAATATACCTTCGGTGTAACCTCAAAAAAGTTCTTGGGATTCATGGTGTCGAGGCATGGGATTAAGGCAAATCCAGAGAAAATTTGGGCTATTCAGGAGATGACCACTCTAAGAATAATCAAAGAAGTTCAACGCTTGACTAAAAAAGTGGCATCCCTAAATTGCTTTGTCTCAAGATTGGCCGAGCGATGCATGCCTTTCTTTCAAGTTCTCAAACAACCAAAAAGCTTCTACTGGACGGCAGAATGCCAACAGACATTCGAGGAGCTTAAAAATTATCTCAGCTCACCCCTACTACTAGCAAAGCCTAAGCCCGAAGAAGAATTATTCTTGCACCTAACAGTCTCCCTAATAGCTCTGGTGGTGGTCCTGGTCAAGGAGGAAGCAAAAGTGCAGCGATCGGTCTACTACATAAGTCGAGTCCTGAGGGATGTAGAGATCAGGTATTCTAAGTTAGAAAAATTGACTTACTCTCTTCTAATTACTGCCAGAAGACTCCGACCTTACTTTCAGGGGCACACCATAACTATCCTCATAGATCAATCAATTAAAGCAGTTCTTCATCGAATAGATGCCTTCAGAAGAATCACAAAATGGATAATTGAGTTTACAGAGTTTGACATCAATTACCGACCCCGGCCATCGATCAAAGCTCAGATATTAGCAGATTTTATGGTAGAATGCACCATTCAGGATGAAGTGAAGTTTGAATGGTATGAAACTAGCATTTCATGGTTGCAGTCGAGCCCCCTTAAGAGAATGCCGACCTTTTCGAAGGCTTTTGGGCCCTGTACGTGGATGGTTCATCCAATGCTTCTGAAGCGGTCGCAGGGTTGATCTTGGTTAACCCAGAAGGTGTCATCACTGAATATGCACTATGCTTTAAATTCCTAGCAACTAATAATGGGGTTGAATATGAATCTTTGATCACTGGATTAAAAAAAGCAAAAGAGTTAGAAGCAGACTGGCTCCAAGTCTATAGTGATTTTCAACTAGTGGTCAGATAGGTCAGTAATAGTTATGAAGCTCGGGAGGAAAGCATGATAAAATACCTTAAGAAAGTAAAAAACATGACTCCGACCTTCAATAGTTTTAGTATTCGGTAGATTCTGAGGGTAGAGAATATAAGAGCTGACCTTCTCTCTAAATTGGCCACTTTAGCCCCAGCCGAACTGCGTAAGAAGTATTTTTTGAAATCCTAAAGTGCCCAAGCTCAGAGGAGTCACAGCCTGTTATGCAAGTTGAGCACGAACTGAGCTGAATCAATATGCTAGTTGCCTACCTTAAGGATGGAGCTCTCCCTCATGATCCAAATGAAGCTCAAAAAGTCAGAAATCAGGCTTTTCGGTATGTTCTGTATGAAGGCAAGCTATATAAAAGATCGTATTCTCTACCGCTCTTGAGATATCTTCGACCTTCAGAGGCCGACTTTGCATTATGGAAACTGCATGAAGAAATTTACGAAAGTCATGTTGCAGCCAGATTTTTATCACAAAGACTACCTCGGTAGGGATACTATAGGCCAATATTGTACCATGATTTTATAGAGCATGTCAAGAAATGTGACCGCTGTCAGAAAAATGCAAATATACAAAAATAGTCGACCTCCGAGCTTACTCCACTAAGTGCACCATGGCCATTAGCACAGTGGAAAATGGATATACTTGATCCCTTTCTAATGGCATTCGGACAACGAAAGTTCCTCCTAGTTGCAATCGACTACTTCACTAAATGGGTCAAGATCGAACCATTGGCAAAAATTATTGAAGCCAAGGTGCAGGACTTCATCTGAAAGTCAATTATCTGTCGGTTTAATCTACCATGAACTCTCATAATTGATAATGGGTGGTAGTTTATCGGGGCAAGATTTGTCAAATTCTGTAAAGATTTGAATATCTCCCATCATTTTACATCAGTCGCCCACCCACAAGCAAACAAAAAAGCCGAAGTAACAAACAGAACCTACTGTAAGGTATTAAAGTAAGACTTGAAAGAGTGAAAGAGACTCGGATAGATGAACTCTATCATGTGCTCTAGGCATACTGAACTACCCAAAGGTAGCCAACTAGGGAGACCCTGTTTGTCTTGGCTTTTGGAATGGAAACAATCATCCCCATAGAACTCAAACTTCTATCAGCATGAGTCATGGCATTTAATGAACAGCAAAACTCACCAGACCTCAGGGCTAACCTCAACTTGTTAGAAGAAAAATAGGAGAAAGCCCAAGCTCGGATGGCAGCCTATAAGCAAAAGGTAGCTCGCTACTATAATTCAAAAATCAAAGGAAAGATATTCAAAGTGAGGGACTTGGTACTTCGACGAGCAGCTGTCTCACCACCTCAGAATTAAGAAAAGTTCACTCCAAATTAAGAAGGTCCGTATGAAATAGAAGAGGTTATCCGACCCAGAACTTATCGCCTGAAGGAGCTCAGAGGAACAACTCTCCCACAGCCTTAGAATTCAAAAAACTTGAGAATGTACTACCAATAACTATTCTTCAGTAAAACATTTTTATTTTAACATCACTACTTGGTGCAAAAATCGTGTAATGACTAATAACTCTCTAAAGCAACCTAAAGTAGCTCATTAGGAATAGGAGGAGAACCTCATCCTAATGCAAGCAAAGTCGAAGGCCTCGTTGAACTAAGATGAGATGAGAGGAGAGGCCCTAGCAATGGTCCTAACGTGCCCCTGCAGCCCATTAAAAATAGGAGGAAAATCTCATCTTAACATGAGCAAAGTCAAAGGCCTCATTGAATTAAGATGAGATAAGGGAAGAGGCCCTACCAATGGCCCTAACGTGCCCCTACAGTCCATTAGAAATATGAGGAGAACCTCATCCTAACGTGCGCAAAGTCGAAGGCCTCATTGAACTAAGATGAGATGAGGGAAGAGGCCCTACCAATGGTTCTAATGTGCCCCTACAGTCCATTAGAAATAGAAGAAGAACCTCATCTTAACGTGAGCAAAGTCGAAGGCCTTATTAAATTAAGACAGAATGAGGAGAGAGGCCCTATCAATGGTCCTAATGTGCCCCTACAGCCCGTTAGAAATAGGAGGAGAATCTCGTCCTAACATGAGTAAAGTCGAAGGTCTCGTTAAACTAAGATGAGATGGGGGAGAGGCCCTATTAACAATCCTAACGCACCCCCACAAGCCATGTTAGGAATAAAAGAAAAGCCTCATCCTAACATGAGCAAAAGTCAGAACCTTGTTGACCAAAGATAATGAGAAGGAAGAAGCTCGATGGAGAATCCTTACACATATTTTTCCACGATAACCTGACTACGTCAAATACGAAAGACGGAATCTTATCCTGGTTTGTAGAAAAGGTCCTAGTTCAACATCCACAACAAGCATTTTATGAGAAGACAACATAGAAAAAAATGAGGTAAAGAGGGTAAGGCCACAAAAAAGCCTCGAATTCATGTGAAATAAAAATAACAAGAAATATATTATTTAATTATAAAAATAAGTTCATTACAAGTAAAACATAGGCTGACAAGGTTGATTATACTGAAAGAAAGAAAAGAGGAGGAGAAGAGAACCAATGCTCTAAGGCAAACCAGACTCTATGGACTTCGGACTGCTGACCCCGACCATCACCAAGGCTTACTTTAGCCTAAGGATCTCCACCTCAAGCTCCTTCTTTTTGTAAAGACCCTCTACGTACATTCTATTGGTGAGCTAAAACTTATCCTCAAGCTCTCATCATTGTCTCCTCAAAACTTCAAACTCGGCCTTCGTGTCCTTGGCAACCCAATGTTCATAGGTGAGCTAAAGCTTCAACCATTGAATCTTGGCCTTCTCCACCCCAACCATCTCTAAAAGCTCACCAACGGTCCTCTTCAAGGAGGCAATCTCCTCCGACTTACCACTCGCATTGGCTCCCCGACTATTATGCAGTTACTTTCGAAGATGAGCTACCTCATCTCTGGCAGCCTTAAGCTCACCTTCAAGCCTGGACATCTTCCCAACCCAGGTCATTCGATAGCTATTATATTAGTCCTCAGTATCTTGCAGCTGCTTCCAAAGCTGGGAGAACTTTTTTGACCAGTCCTAGTCATATCGGGCCTTGTTGGTGGACCACGGTGAGCTCCCTTCTAGGAGATGGATTTTTTCTCCAGCATTCTTTAAGTCAGCTTTAAGAGAGCTGATCTTCGCCATCAGTGCCCAGGACTTATCACTGGCATTTCTCTTGAGTTTGATGATCTTCTTCTCAAAGATGCCCTTTTGGATACTGAAGCTCACCGTGTCCTTCATGTGCAAGCCTTGGAGGTGAGTGACCTCTTTGGTTGCCTTAGAAGTATTCTTTTGCGAGGCTCAAAGGTCATCCTCCATCTTCTTCAACTTTTTCTTCAAAAGATGAACTTCTTTCCTTAGGCTCTTTATCAAAGGCTTTATCGAAACCCCCTGAGGTAGTAGATTAGCATTGGTGGGAGACTGCATTCGAGGTATGAAAAGCACTCAATGTGAGCTTAGAAGTGGCACTCCCAAGTCTTGGAAATATGAGAAGATAGGTCATAGAAAGACAGGAGTGAGCTAGAAAAAGAATCAACCTTAATAGTAAAGTTCAGAAACTAGGCCGACTCATCCTGAGACTGAGTCGGCCCAGTTTAGGGTCGACTAGGTCTTAGAGGAAAATCTAGATAGAAAAATACTTTTGGACTGTTGGCACGGTATACAACTGGGTCGGCTCAGTCCTTTTGGACTGTTGGCACGGTACACAACTGGGTCGGCTCAGTCTAGGACTGAGTCGACCCAATCGTAGGTTAGCTGGCTCAGTCTGAAACTAGGCCGACTCAATTTTTATAGAATATTATTTTATGTATGTGGATTGTTTGGATTTGAAAAATTTTTCTATGAGCTTGGACTTGACCCTTTGTAAAGTATATATACTAAAAATAGGTCAAGATTGTAAATGATGCTGAAATATACTGAATAAAAGGTTTTTTCTTTCAAAAATCTCTTCCTCTCTTCTTCTCTATTTTTTGAATTATTTGATCATACTTCCACATTAATCTCTGAGAAGTACTTTCTTGTTGCTTGGCTAATCATCGACGGTCACGTCGATCCGTATGGGAAGAGCACGCATTTTCGACATTTGATATCAGAGCGATGTTGCATGGAAGAAAGGAAGACACCTAGGATTTACTACATCCAGGATCTGTTGCAGTAGGTTTTATCCTAAAACTTCTAGTTTGCTTCATGGTTGTCTCTAGATTGAAGTGGAGATTATTTACACAGAGGAATGATGATACAGAAGTTTGGAAAGAAGATCTAGGGCTAGTTAGATCTTCTTTGAAGGGTAGTTTTGCTGATGTGTGAGATTGTGAAGGGTGTTAAAGATCTGTTCTTGACTTGTTTGAAGAGATCAAGTGGATTCAAGATAGATTTTGAGAAGTTCGATGGCAAGAAAAACTTTACTCTATGGCAGCAAAGAGTAAAGGACTTATTGGTTCAGCAGAGAATCTACAAGATCTTGACAAAAGAAAGATCAAAAAAGATTAGTGCTGAGGATTAGAAAGAGTTGGAGGAAATTGCTTTTAGCACAATCTGGATGTGCTTGATCGATCAGGTTTTGTTCAAGGTTTGCATAGAAACTATGGCAAAAGGGCTCTGGGAGAGATTAGAGAACACATACATGGGAAAGAACATGACGAATAAGCTGTGGTTGAAGAAACAGCTATATAGTCTGAGGATGCCCAAAGGTGAAGATCTTGTTGCACATATCCAAAGATTCAATCAAGTGAATTTTGAGGTGATGAGTTTAGATGTAAAGATTGATGAAGAGGATCGAGCATTACTGCTATTAAGTTCTCTCCTAGGTTCGTATGATGGTCTCATAATAACTTTAGTTTATGGGAAGGAGATCCTAAACTATGAAGAGGTTGTTGGTGTGCTCAGATCAAATGAGCAAAGAAAAAAGATCTATAAGGGAGATCTTAAGTTTGAGATCTTGGCTGTGAACAAAAGATAGGTAAGATCAAAGGAGAAGACAATAGAAAAATTCAAGGGCAGGTCAAAGTCTCGCGATCAAAGGAAGATGACATTGAAATATTATAAATGTCATCAGTTTGGACATCTGAGGAGAGATTGTCCTCTTTTGAGATTAGAGAAAGAAAAGGCCAGCAAGAAAGATGATATAGCTTATGTGAACAGTGGAGAAGACCTGGTAGTTGTATCAGATGGATCCATAGAGTATGATATTATGTGGATATTGGATTCAGCATGCTCGCACCACTATACTTCTCATTAGGAGTGGTTTGCTATCTATTAGAAGGTCGATGGTGGCAGTGTCAGTCTTGGAGATGATCACCCATGCAAAGTAGCTAGAATTGACTCTATCAGGATGAGGATGTACGATGGAATTATTCGTATATTATCAAATATCAAGCATGTACCAGAGTTGAAAAAGAATTTGATTTCTTTGGGCTACTTGGAGGAGCAGGATTATGCTTTTAGTAGACAAGCTAGGAGTAGATGTCTGAAAATTTTTAAGGAAGCTTTGGTGGTGATGAGAGGTAGAAGACTGAGCAACAATCTTTGTAGAATAAAAGGCTCAATGGTGAATGATAGTGCAGAGATGCTAGCAGTGGCATAGGAGGAGCATATTTTATATCAGCTGTGGCACTATCGGATGGATCATATGAGTGATTGTGGGCTCACTGAACTAAGCAAAAGAGGTATAATCCTAGCCCTAAAGAAGGAGGGCACAGATCTTTTTAAGCCATGTATCTTTGGCAAATAGCATAGGATGAAGTTTGCCAGAAGTACCAAGTGTAGCGAGGGAGTGCTGGATTTAGTGCACTCGGATGTGTGGAGACCAGCTCCTGTATCAGCTAGAGGTGGGGTAAAATATTTTGTCACTTTCATTGATGATTTCTCAAGAAAAGTGTGGGTTTTTCTGATCAGAGAAAAATTAGAGGTGTTTGTCCGATTCAGAGCCTGGAGAGCTAAAGTAGAGGAGTCAGGAAGATAGGTGAAGTGTCTGAGATCGGACAATGGAGGGGAGTATACTCGCCTAGAGTTCAAGAGGTTCTATGAGAAAAATGGCATCAAACATCATTACACGGTAAAGATGACTCCCCAGCAGAATGGTGTTGCAGAGAGGATAAACCGAACATTGATCGAGAAGTCACGAAGTTTGAGGCTGCAGATATCACTCCCAAAGTTTTTTTTGAGGTGATGCTCTAACTTTTTCTTATTTTCTTGTGAACAGGTCCCCTCATTATAAGATGAATGGAGGCATTCCAGAGAAGATCTAGAGTGGAAAGAAGGTGGAGCTTGGCCATCTGAAGGATTTTGGTTGTATAGCCTATGCACATGTGGAGGCAATCAAGAGGAGCAAATTGGATCCAAAATCTTAAAAGATGACATTCATAGGATATCCACAAGGAGTCAAGGGGTACCTACTGCGGGATTCTCAGGCATAAAAGTTAATGATCAGCAAGGACGTTATCTTTGATGAGAAGAGCATCTTGAGGAGGTCTGGAATAGATGGAACTCGAAAAATAGAGATGAACAATGATGGCCAGTCAGAGAATGATGGCATACAGGTTACATCCACTTACAAGAGTGTTCCTGTTGAGGTGGAGCTGAGCAAAAAAGTATAATCTCAGATTGAAAATTAGCATGGAGGGTCGGCAGTTCAGACAGATATGCAGGAGCAGCCACAGATATTAGGCAGAGATATGCCAGTGGGAGTGGCTTTGCATAAGCCCCAGCGTACTATTAGGAGATCGATCAGATATGGCATTGATGAGGTTATCTCCTATGCACTCATCACTGCTAATGGAGATCTAAAGAATTATGCAGAGGCCATGGAGAGTGAGGATCATGATTCATGGATACAGGCTATGATGGAGGAGATGGAATCACTCGAGAAGAATCAAACATGACAATTGATGGATTTTTCAGAGGGTGCTCGATCTATTGGCTTAAAGTGGGTGTTCACATAGAAAGAAGCACCTTCAGAATAAGGTGGAGTCAAATTCAAAGCAAGGCTGGTAGCAAAAGGATACTCACAAAGGAAAGAAATTGATTACACAGAAATTTTCTCTCCTGTGGTGCGTCATACATCTATTCAAGTTTTGCTATCACTAATGGCACAGCATAACATGAAATTGGAACAGATGGATGTGAAGATGGCCTTCCTTCATGAGACTTTAGAGAAAAGAATCTACATGAAGCAGCTAGATGGTTTCATGAAGATGGGATAGGAAGAAAATGTGTGTTTACTCAGAAAGTCTTTGTATGGCTTGAAATAATCCCCTCGTCAGTGGTATCAAAGGTTTGATAGCTTTATCTTGAGCCTGGGTTTTAGCAGATGTGAACATGATTATTGTGTCTACGTCAAGGATGTAGATGAGGAGGATGCCTTATACCTGTTATTATATGTAGATGATATGCTTATAGCTAGTAGAAGCATGGATGCTATGAAAAGGTTGAAAAGGGCATTATCATCTAAGTTTGAGATGAAGGATTTGGGTCCAACTAAGAAAATCCTTGGAATGGAGATTTGCAGAGATAGGTGCAAAGGAATGCTCCATTTGTCATAAGAAAAGTATGTCCAAAAGATTTTGGAGAGGTTTGGAATGGAGAAGGCCAAACCTACGGAGATGCCATTGTCGAGCCATATGTCTCTATCCAAGTTATAGAGACTCCAGTCAGAAGAGGAGAGAGAGTATATGGAATGAGTTTCTTATGCAAATATTGTAGGCAGTGTGATGTACATGGTGTACTATAGACCAGATATAGCACATACAGTAAGCACGGTTAGTAGATATATGGCTAACCAGAAGGAACACTGGAAAGCATCGAAATGGATATTGAGATATCTGCATAGAACAAGGGATTATGGTTTGGTGTTTGGTAGCAGTCGGAAGGATTTGAAGAATAATATGTGAAGATGTGTGAAGGTTCAGATCCTCTAGAAGGGTTTGTTGATGCAAATTATGCTGGTGATCTTGATACAAGGAGGTCTACTACTGGATATCTTTTCTATGTATATGGTGGATCGGTGTCTTGGAGATCAATCCTTTAGCCAATCACGATCTTATCTACCACAGAGGTCGAGTACATTAGGATAACGAAGGCTGCAAAGGAAGCCTTTTGGCTTAGGAGGCTGATTGATGAGTTGGGGGTGAAGCAGAGCAAGGTTACACTATTCAGTGATAGTTAGAGTGCTCTGCTATTGGCATAGAACCCAGTCTATCATGCATGCACAAAGCACATAGATGTGAGGTACCACAAGATCAGAGAGTTGATGGAGAAAGGTGAAGTGGAACTAATGAAGGTCCATACTAAGGAGAATCAGTTTGATGCACTCACGAAGGTACTCCCCAGTGACAGCTTTCAGAGATGTGTGGTGCGGATGGGTCTGTTGAGAAGAGATGAGTTCATAAGGACTTAGAAGCACCAAGGTGGAGAATGTGAGCTCAGAAGTGGCACTCCCAAGTCTTGGAAACATGAGAAGATAGGCCATGAAAAGATGGTAGCAAGCCAGAAGAAGAATCAACCTCAATAGCAAAGTTCAGAAACTAGGCCAGTTCACCCTAAGACTGAGTCGACTCAGTTGAAAACTGGGCTGGCTCAGTCCAAGATTGGATCGACTAGATCTCAGAGAAAAATCTAAATAGAAAGCAGCATTTTTGGACTGTTGGCATGGTACACAACTGGGTCGGCACAGTCTGGGACTGAGTCAATTCAGTTGTAGGTTAGTCGGCTCAGTCTGAAATTAGGCTGGCTTAATTTTCATGGGTTATTATTTTGTGTACATGGATGGTTTGGATTTGGGAAGTTTTTCTATGAGCTTGGACTTGATCCTTTGTAAAGTATATATACTAAAAATAAGTCAAGATTGTAAATGATGCTGAAATATACTGAATAAAAGTTCTTTTCTCCCAAAAATCTCTTCCTCTCTTCTTCTCTATTTCTTTAATTATTTGATCGTGATTCTACATTAATCTTTGAGAAATACTTTCTTATTGTTTGGCTAATCATCGGTGGCCACATCGATCTGTGTGGGAAGAGTGCGCATTCCAAACACTTAAAGGTATAGAAAAAATTCATTTTCATTTAATCAAAACTTTTGAGTATAAGGCAAGAAGGAAAAAAGAAGAAAAATATATAACTACTCGAGGATTTCAACCTCGAGAGGGGTGATAGAGGGTGGAGCCGGATCACTCTCAGCCACCTCGGATTTTCGAACTGGTTCGGATGCCTCTGCAGTAGGTTCAGATGGGCCAGAAGCGAGCTCATCGAAGGAAGGATTGACTACAGCATTGGACGGTCCCACATCTACGTCGTCTTCCTCCTCCTCCAAAAAGATGAGGTCGAGCTCGGGGAACCTTCGGGCCATCCTGCCTTCATAGGGCTTGAAATCCTTGATAAACGTCTCCTAGCCAAACTCGACATTCAAGTTTCTCATCTCGGGAGAGGTCTTGAACTCTTCCACAGCCCGAGTCATCACCTCCAAGATCGACTTCGCCATTTGGGTCTCTAGTTTGGTAACCCTATTCTCGGCTTCCTTCCTCCTTTCCTCCTACAAGGCCAGTGCGGCCTTTAGTCCAACTGAGACGAACTCCTCTTTGCAAAGTGCTCCTTGGAGACTTTTGATATCCGTTGCCTTCTCCTTGGCAAGGCGAGCATCTGGTGATCCGACTGCAACAAACGATTGGTGTTAAAAAAAAGAAGAAGAAGAAAGGAAGAAAAGAGCAGAAGAGAAGAGAAAGAGTCAAGCAACGGAGCAATCACCTTGAGGATAGTTCTAAGAGAACCCCAGACGAGCTACCATGGGTCCAGGTTGGCCATTTAGTCCACCACCTCGGGCATCACAAACCTGTCGGTAAGATCTCGGATGATCTCTAGGTTGTCGAAGGGATCCTTGAAGGGAAATCCTGATTTTCCGATCTAGGTTCGTCCAGATCTGATTAGATCAAGAGATATATTTCAAAAATTTTCTCTTGATCTCAATCAGATCTTGAAATATTTCAGATCTGATTCTTATTATTTTAATAAATAAAATAAAATAAGATAAATTAAATCAAATTTAATTTACCTGATTTGGGTAATCCTATTACCCTGTAGATGATCCTGATTGCAGCGAAAGGTTCTGGATCTTAGCCACGCAAGCGCCTGGCCTCTACCGGTATCCACTCAGGTTGGATCTGGAGATCCTCTTTTTCTCTATCACACCTCCAAAAATCAGATCTGGATCTGATCTGGAGGATCTTCAAAACTCTTTTGAAGATCAGCAGTCGTCCTTTTGCAGCAGCGCAGCCTTCTTGCTTTTGATCGCCTTTCCTTGATCTGAATCGCACCAAACTAAGTCCAAAACACCTTTTGGACGTGGAGAGGCAAGAGGAGAAGAGAGTTATGGCATGGAGGAAGGAGGGGAGAGGCAGCCTTGGGGCATGGTCTAATTAGCATTCACTAAGACTTAGATTGAGTTGGGCGCAGGGTCTTATTTATAGACCTCTTGTGATCCAACTCCTCTTCTTCCCAACCAATCACAACCCTTTGTGAAATCAGATCTAAATCTGATTGGTTGGAATAGAGTCCCCTGGATTCCTCCTTAGAGGGTGCCTAAGACCAGTCAAAGTTGGATTCTTAGAGAACTCTAATTGGAATCCAAAAAGGGAGATGGAGTCCTTGTCCAACAAGGACTCCTAGGCGCCTCCTACTTGGGCACACGCCACCCTTGGTGGCGTGCGCCCTTCTCCTTGCCAGGTTCTGGCAGGGGGACAGGCCCCCACCAGCTCTCCAATAGGTGCATGACATGTGGTCAAAAGTCAAAGTGTCAATGGTCAACATTTGACCAGTCAAAGGTAGACTTTTGACCAAAGTCAAAGAACAAGAAATGGCAGGTGACCAAAAATGGCAGGTAATGTCTTACAAAATAAGACAACCTTTTCTGACTTGGACAACCTCCAGTCAGACCATATGAAGGCCTCTGATTGAGCACAAACTCCTTTGGCTCAGTCAGGACAACTTATTTATGATAGTAAAAGAAGAACGTTAGGTTCAATCGAGTGCTAGCACGATTTTCCTTGAACCTAATTGAATCTCATTCAGATCAATTGAACTAGATCAGTTCAATTGATGATCACCAGATTCAAACCCTTGTTTGTGTGACCCAGTTAGGTTCAGTTCTGTATGGTAATGGGATATGTCATGATCTCTATCATCGACATCATCGAAACTCCTTTCGATGGATCAGAACTCTTCTGATTCGAACAGCTAGAATGATCGATCATCTAAATCATTCTAATTGCTCCCAAAATCCACCAGTGACACCTAGCAGTATATGGTGGCAACCCATCAGAGCTGAATGCGAACCTCTTGGTGCAGCTACCTGTGTGATTAAGTTCTTCTATCTTGAGCCCCGATCAGATTAGGGTTAAGGTGAACTCGTCAAACCCTAGTCTCTGTCATATGATGTAATCATTCGATTCGAGTCCGATGTGAAAATCTAAATAGAAACTCTTTCTATTATTTCACTCTGCCATGGCCATGGGCTTCTGGACTTGATTCTCATGATCATCATAGGGCTGCTCCTCTACCACCGAGGTAGATAGATTCCATCTTGATGCAATCCAGTTCCTACAATGAACATGCTATAGCCAACATACACCTCAGGGTTCCATATGGCTAGGAGACCGAGTAATGGTGTAGTCAAACTATAACACCCTCAAGGTGAACTGCCGATGCACCTCAGGTCAAAGAACCAGACACACTACTGCAGCATCGAGTCAGTCATTGACGAGAAGGTAGACTTCCTAATGACTACTCGAGGTGGTCACGCTCAGTGCCCTCGTTCTCTAACGAGTACCTGTACTCTCGCTCCTGGTGTCTCCACACCGTAGACTCAAGACTCATCTACTAAAGAGAAGCGATTGTACACCAACCTTCCGGATCAATCACCATCCTCGTGATGATCCTATGGTCGGGAGCATTTTATGAGTTAATAATGATTATTCATGTCTTAAATTTTCAACTCTTGAAAATATGAATTATCATTACCATTAACTCAAAGGATGTATCACAGACACTAAATACACATATGTGATAGAAAATAACCCATTTTATTAATTTATAGTCAAAATTATAATTTTGCCCCTAGAAGTGTATTACAAGTGTCAGCCAATTCTGGCTTCTAGGGCACATATATCTAACAATCTCCCACTTGTCCTAAAGCCAATTGGCTACAAGTCTAAGTCCCATCTTCTCAAGGTGGGCTTCGATCTTCTGCTGGCCCAACGGCTTTGTAAGTGGGTCTGCCACATTATCTGTGGAGTTGACTCTCTTGACCTCGACGTAACCCTTCTCGAGGTAATCGCGGATGAGTGGTATCGCCGCTCAATGTGCTTGGATTTCTGGTGAGACCTCGGCTCCTTAGCAAGGGCTATGGCGCCATTGTTGTCGCAGTATAGAGGAATGGCATCTGATGGCATTACTCCAATTTCTGCAGCAAACTTCTTGTACCAGAATGCTTCCTTTGCAGCCTCTGATGCAGCGATATATTCTGCTTCCATGGTGGAATCTGCTATCACAGTTTGCTTGGAACTCTCTTCCAGCTGACAGCACCACCATTGCACACAAACAGACTTCCAGATGTCGACTTTCGATCATCTATATCGGACATGAAATCCGAGTCTGTGTATCCCTGGACTTGGAGTTCTCCATTACCAAAGACCAACATCATATCCTTAGTTCTTCTTCAAGTACTTAAGGATACATTTCACAGAAGTCCAGTGTTCTTCACCTGGATTTGACTGATATCTGCTTGTGACACTCACAGCATGGGCTATATCAGGTCGTGTACATAGCATGGCATACATGAGGCTCCCTATTGCAGAAGCATAAGGGATCTTGCTCATGCGTTCTATTTCCTCAGGTGTGCTGGGGCACATCTTCTTGGAAAGATGAATACCATGTCTGAAGGGTATTAATCCCCTCTTAGAGTTTTCCATACTAAACCTCTTTAGTACTTCCTCTATGTACATCTTCTGTGAAAGTCCTAGCATCCTATTCGGTCTATCCCTATAGACCTTAATTCCTAGAATAAAGGATGCTTCACCTAGGTCTTTCATGGAGAATTTTCTTGGACAACCACATTTTGACTGATGTCAACATGGGAATATCATTCCCAATAAGGAGGATGTCATCCACGTACAATACGAGGAAGACAACAGCGCTCCCACTGACCCTTTTGAAAACACATGGTTCCTCTTCATTTTTGATGAAACCAAACTTTTTGATCACATCATTGAAATGAGTGTTCCAGCTCCGAGATGCTTGCTTAAGTCCATATATGGACCTTTGCAGCTTGCAAACCTTGTGATCAGTATCACTGGATGTGAAACCTAGCGGCTGTTCCATATAGATATCTTCCTCAAGATATCCATTTAAGAATGCCGTTTTCACATCCATTTGCCATATTTCATAATCGAAATAGGCTGCAACGGCAAGCAATGTGCGGATGGATTTTAGCATAGCCACTGGGGAAAAGGTATCCTGATAGTCAATGCCTTCACGTTGACTATAACCTTTTGCCACTAGTCTAGCCTTGAATGTCTCCACATTCCCATCTGCACCAATCTTTCTCTTGAAGATCCATTTACACCCAATAGGTACTATACCTTCTGGTGGATCTACCAAGGTCCAGACTTGGTTTGAGTGCATCGAGTCAATTTCTGACTTGCATTGCCTCTAGCCATTTCTCAGAGTCGATATCTGATATCGCCTCGTTGTAGGTTTTGGGATCATCACCATGAGCACCATTACCTACGAGGAACATTTTCCTCTACTTCCTCTGAAATAATACCTAAGTATCTTTCAGGGGGACGGGGAAACTCTTTTCCGATCTACGAGGTGGAGGAGGTAGTGTTCTTATTGGCTCAACCTGATTTGGTTCCAATTGGTCCTTAGCTCGTTGTACTTGTGAGACTTTCTCATCAAGCTTAATCTGCTTTCCAATGCCGCTATCTTGAATAAACTATTTTTCAAGAAAGATGGCATGTCGACTCACAATCACATTGTGGTCTTCTGGAATGTAGAAATAGTATCCTAATGACTCTTTAGGATATCCTATGAATCGAGCTCTAAAGGACCTAAACTCTAACTTGTCCGCTTGTTGTCTTTTGACATGAGCCGGACAACCCCAAATTCTGAGATGACTCAGACTTGGTTTCTTACCGTGCCATATCTCATACGGTGTGGTAGGAACGGTTTTAGAGAGGGAACCCTATTCAGTAGATAAATTGAAGTTAACAATGAATGTCCCCAAAGAAAATCAGGGAGGTCTGTGAAGCTCATCATGGATCGAACCATATCCAATAGAGTCCGATTTCTCCGTTCTGAAACCCCGTTGAGTTGAGGTGTTCCTGGTGGAGTCCATTGAGAGACTATGCCATTTTTCTTGAGATAGTCTAGGAATTTCCCGGCTAAGGTATTCACCTCCTCGATCTGATCGAAGAACCTTAATGGGTTTTCCAGTTTGTTTTTCTACTTCATGTCTGAATTCTTTGAACTTTTCAAAAGCTTCAGACTTGTGTCTCATAAGATACACATACCCATACCTAGACAGATCATCGATAAAGGTAATGAAGTAGACAAAATTGCCTCTAGCCGGCACATCAAATGGGCCGCACACATCAGTATGTACTAGGGCAAGGAGATCTGTGGCCCTCTCCCCATGTCCAACAAAAGGGAGTTTAGTCATTTTGCCTTGAAGACAAGATTCACAAGTTGGATATGACTCGAAAGTCAATGGACTCAATAGCCCATTTTTCTCCAATTTGTTGATCCTATCTTCTGCTATATGACCTAATCTCAGGTGCCATAGATATCTATCGTTTGGACTATCCCTAGGTCGTTTGGCATTCACGTTTTGCTCGATAGTTAGAACAGGTACATCAATATGTAGCTGATAAAGACCATTAATAAGGAAAACCATTTGCAATTTTATTTCTTTCATAAAGAATGTTACAATGGTCCTTAAAGAAGGTAATCACATAGCCTTCTTGTGCTAAGCATGAAACAGAAATCAAATTCCTGCTAGCTGCAGGCACATAATAACAGTCTTTTAAAACTAAGTCTAAACCAGATGGTAATCGAAGAGGGTATGTTCCCACGGCTACTGCAGCAACTCTTGCTCCATTACCGATGCGTAGGATCATGTCTCCATCCCTCAGCCTCCTGCTATCCTCAAGACCCTGCATAGAAGTGCACAGATGAGCACTAGAACCAGAGTCAAGCACCCAACTGGATGCAGAAGAAACCGTAAGGTTAGACTCAATAACGAGCATACCTCCAGAAGGACCTTCCTTCTTGTTCTTCAGGGTGGCCAGGTAAGTAGGGCAGTTCCGCTTCCAATGGCCGTCGCTGTTGCAATGGAAATACTTTTCCTTTGCCATCGGACCTTCTTCTTCGGTTCTGCCTTCTTCTTCTTTGATCCTTCTACCTTTTGCTTTTTCACAGACTTCTTTTTCTTTCCATAAGACTTTCTTTTGGAAGAAGTCCGTTCCATAGCAAGAACTGAGCCTTTAGAACCTTTCATAGAAAGCTCAGCGGTAACCAGCATATTCATTAATTCGGCCAAGGAATTTTGAAGTTTATGCATGTGGTAATTCATGATGAATTGCCCATATGCATCAGTCAAGGATTGCAGAATAATATCATTCTGCAGAGTCCAAGTCCAACTTCACACCGAGCTTCTCAAGCTCTCTTCCATGTCCTTGATCATTGTCAGACAGTGATCTTGGACTGACTGCCCATCACGCATCTTAGCCTTAAAAAGTCATTTCGTGACTTGATATTTGGCTGCGCGCGACTCTGTTCACCAAACATCTCCTGTAGGTGAGCCAACATTTGGCGAGCAGTCCCGATATCTTCATGTTGGCACTGGAGCTCATCAGACATCGAGCCCAACATGTAATATCTGGCCTTATTATCTTCGTCTATCCATTTTTTCAGAGACGCTCTCTGTTCAGTGGATGGACGAGCTGGTAAGGTGGGAGGGTCCTGGTCCAAAACATGGTGTTAACTTCTCTGAACCCAAAACAATTTTGTAGTTCCTGAGCCAATCTTTATAATTGGGTCCGGTCAGTCTATGTGTGTCCAGGATACGTGCCAATGGGTTGGACGCAGACATTTTCCTGTAGAGAGTCAAAGATTCTAGTTAGATACTGTAATTTATGACTTGACCAATTTGTTTAGGGATTTTATTTTTAAACAAATTAGCTTCCCACTATTTTCTCGGATCCCTACACTCCCTCTGTAGAGATGCAAAAATCTCCATGATTAATGATTTCTAGTGGGTGGTGCGGTCTCACCAACTGACTCATCACCTCACCTAACAGTTATTGGTGATGGGTTAGCCAATGAGTGAACAACTCTTGTTCAATGATTCTCTAATCATGGTGCACCCAAACTTGGTCTCTAATTCATGAATCTCACCGTATCCAGAATATTGATCCACTCCTTAGTTAAGTCAGACCCACCATTTGCATAGACTGGTTCCTAATTGAGTCTCTCACCGTATCCGAAATATTGAGCCCAACTCATCCTCCAGCCCATAGCATCCAATGCCTAATAGACATGGTTGCGTCTTCCCGGTGCAACTGAGCCACTGTATCCAGCCGAGAACAATCAACCCCGGGAAGGGCCCGCACATCTACAATGGTGGAAGACCTCAGACTTAATCTTTTCTTAGGGAGAATTGATTCAGGTCTCATTAAACTAGACTTGTCATAGTCATAACAATTATGACTAACCTAGTGGCATGGGTTAGCTCGGATTATTGACCACCTCAGATCAGAACTGTGTCAACAGATATGGCCAGGTAAGTGAGACCGGTGGAAGGAATATGCCATTAACTCGTACAAGAATGCATTCAGGTCGAGTAGCTTCCAATTAAAAACCAGTCGGTCGTATGTGCCAAACTTACCTTAGACACCAAATTATTGAGTCAGAACCAATTGGGTTAGCCTACAATCCAGACTCTAACCTCTGAGCCTAATTAGGTCTTGCTTGATCGTGACTCGATCTTGACCCAGACTTAATCCTATTAGGCTGGTCAATTTAAGCATTGTTGATCCCATCTAACCAACTCTTGATTCGGTTTGATCAACCGCTTAGACCTAATTGAGCTACCCAAGCCCGAACCCCATATTATGAATATGTCTTAGATCTGAAATTCTCAATTTTAGACCTAATTAATATTTCATAATCTTAATTCTTAATTAAGTAGGGTTCATAAACAAAATATGCACAATAAATCCTAGGGTTTCAGGATCTAGGGTTTTGCAGAAAGTAAGTTTTGGATTTCTGATTAAGGACGAACACGCAGCACCCCTACACATCATAAGAACACCCCATCGGAATGGGAAGAGAGGGCCTTTAAACCCTTCTTCGTTCTTATGACCGGACGGCCAAGAGGAACGCCTTAATCAGGAACATGTAAATACTACAAAATAGTTTTAGATCTATATCATATATCTCATATACAAATTAGATCTAATCATGGCATATTTTGCATACATCTCATGTATCGAATCATGCATATTTTTCAGATCTAAATTATCTCATAATAATCTAAAAAATTAGATTTAAATTGATCTTAATCAAAATAAATTCTAATCTAGACAATTATGTAGAACTATTCTACAACTAGTCTAGACATGCATCAATCATATCTCATATGATGTTTAAAATTAAATAATTTTTAAATAATTTTATCTAAGAATCATATAAATAAATAGATCTAAAATGATAATTTAATCAAATTAAAATAAACATGCAAGACTATTCTATAGAACTATTCTATTTTAGAACTAGTCATGTCTTTAATCTTAATCCAAATTAATTTAAATTTTTTCATGATTTTAGATCTGATCACATCTCATGTGACATCTGAAATCACTTTATTTTTTAATTAAAATAAATTTAAAATTCAGATCTAAACACTTTAGAACCTTGGCTCTGATACCAGTTGAAGGAAAATCCTGATTTTCCCGGATCCAGGTTCGTTCAGATCTGATCAGATCAAGAGATATATTTCAAAAATTTTTCTCTTGATCTCAATCAGATCTTTGATATGTTTCAGATCTGATTCTTATTATTTTAATAAATAAAATAAAATTTAGATAAATTAAATCAAATTTAATTTACCTTGATTTGGGTAATCCTATTACCCGTTGATGATCCTGTATTGCAGCGGAAGGTTCTGGATCTAGCCACGCAAGTGCCTGGCCTCTATCGGTATCCACTTGGGTTGGATCTGGAGATCCTCTTCTTCTCTATCACATCTCCAAAAATTCAGATCTGGATCTGATCTGGAGGATCTTCAAAACTCTTTTGAAGATCAGCAGTCGTCCTTTGCAGCAGCGCAGCCTTCTTAGCTTTTGATCGCCTTTCTCTTGATCTGGAATTGCACCAAACTAAGTCCAAAACACCTTTTGGACGTGGAGAGGAAGAGGAGAAGAGACTTGGCATGGAGGAAGGAGGGGAGAGGCAGCCTTGGGGCGTGTCTAATAGCATTCACTAATACTTAGGATTGAGTTGGGCGCAGGGTCTTATTTATAGACTCTTGTGATCCAACTCCTCTTCTTCCCAACCAATCACAACCCTTTGTGAAATCAGATCTAAATCTGATTGGTTGGAATAGAGTCCCCTGGATTCCTCCTTAGAGGGCGCCTAAGACCAGTCAAACTTGGATTCTTAGGAGAACTCTAATTGGAATCCAAAAAGGGAGATGGAGTCCTTGTCCAACAAGGACTCCTAGGCGCCTCCTACTTGGGCACACGCCACCCTTGGCGTGCGCCCTTCTCCTTGCCAGGTTCTGGCAGGGGGACAGGCCCCCACCAGCTCTCCAATAGGTGCATGACATGTGGTCAAAAGTCAAAGGTCAATGGTCAACGTTTGACCAGTCAAAGGTAGACTTTTGACCAAAGTCAAAGAACAAGAAATGGCAGGTGACCAAAAATGGCAGGTAATGTCTTACAAAATAAGACAACCTTTTCTGACTTGGACAACCTCCAGTCAGACCATATGAAGGCCTCTGATTGAGCACAAACTCCTTTGGCTCAGTCAGGACAACTTATTTATGATAGTAAAAGAAGAACGTTAGGTTCAATCGAGTGCTAGCACGATTTCCTTGAACCTAATTGAATCTCATTCAGATCAATTGAACTAGATCAGTTCAATTGATGATCACCAGATTCAAACCCTTGTTTGTGTGACCCAGTTAGGTTCAGTTCTGTATGGTAATGGGATATGTCATGATCTCTATCATCGACATCATCGAAACTCCTTTCGATGGATCAGAACTCTTCTGATTCGAACAGCTAGAATGATCGATCATCTAAATCATTCTAATTGCTCCCAAAATCCACCAGTGACACCTAGCAGTATATGGTGGCAACCCATCAGAGCTGAATGCGAACCTCTTGGTGCAGCTACCTGTGTGATTAAGTTCTTCTATCTTGAGCCCCGATCAGATTAGGGTTAAGGTGAACTCGTCAAACCCTAGTCTCTGTCATATGATGTAATCATTCGATTCGAGTCCAATGTGAAAATCTAAATAGAAACTCTTTCTATTATTTCACTCTGCCATGGCCATGGGCTTCAGGACTTGATTCTCATGATCATCATAGGGCTGCTCCTCTACCACCGAGGTAGATAGATTCCCATCTTGATGCAATCCAGTTCCTACAATGAACATGCTATAGCCAACATACACCTCAGGGTTCCATATGGCTAGGAGACCGAGTAATGGTGTAGTCAAACTATAACACCCTCAAGGTGAACTGTCGATGCATCTCAGGTCAAAGAATCAGACACACTACTGCAGCATCGAGTCAGTCATTGACGAGAAGGTAGACTTCCTAATGACTACTCGAGGTGGTCACGCTCAGTGCCCTCGTTCTCTAACGAGTACCTGTACTCTCGCTCTGGTGTCTCCACATCGTAGACTCAAGACTCATCTACTAAAGAGAAGCGATCGTACACCAACCTTCCGGATCAATCACCATCCTCGTGATGATCCTATGGTCGGGAGCTGTTTATGAGTTAATAATGATTATTCATATCTTAAATTTTCAACTCTTGAAAATATGAATTATCATTACCATTAACTCAAAGGATGTATCACAGACACTAAATACACATGTGTGATAGAAAATAACCCATTTTATTAATTATAGTCAAAATTACAATTTTGCCCCTAGAAGTGTATTACAAGTGTCAGCCAATTCTGGCTTCTAGGGCACATATATCTAACAATCCTCCCCTCGTTCGTCACCGTTGCCATCCGGTCCGCCTAGGCGAGCCTTACGGGATGTCTTGGAAACAACTTTCTTCTTTTTTCTTCCTCCCCCTATCTCTTCCTTGGCAGGGAGTTTCAAAGCCCAATCCCCACTGGAGGGACCTGAGAGCATGGAAGGCACCGAGCCTGCACCAGTGGTGCCATGCTTGGTAGTTAGGGCAGTCTCGACGATGACCTCGGACGCAGTGGTAGTGGAGGCGAGGACTTCGGAGTTGGAAGCACCGATCTTCGCCCTCTTTGAGTCATCACTTGGTGCCTTTTCTTTCCTATTCTTAATGTAGAGCCCTTTGGTAAGCATCTCGGTAGCTTGTGTGTCCATTTCTATAACAGAAAAAGAAGCGCGGTCAGTAGCAATACACATGCGCAAAACCATATGGATTTAAAAATCAAAAGATGTACCAGCAGGATCATGGGGACTCAGACCCAAGCTGAACAAGGTCTGTTCCTTTAGAAGGTCAAAAAGAAGAGGAGCTCGATACACCTTAAGTTTATCGGAGGAATCAAGGTCAGCTCTGTCTAAGCAAGGAGCTTGGCGAACTGACTCTCTAATATAACCCCATGGAGGAAGACCTAATGGTAGGATCGGACAATGTACAAAAAAGAACTTTTTCTTTCAGTTGTGAATGGAAGAAGGGGCACCTTTCAATAACCCCTTCTTACCGACCTGAGAGAAAAAGTACCACCAATCCTTCGCGGAGGGATGGCACTTGAAGGTGTAAAAATTTCTAAAAAGCGAAATGGTCGGTTGGACTTCGGCCAATCGATAGAGGGAGAGAAAATCTATGACAAATCGAAAGGAGTTCGATACGATAGATGTGAAGAAGATGTTTAAAAATTGAAAGAAGGCAACTACCAAAAGGGGCAGTGGGAGCCTAAGCCCAGCACGCAAAGTTTCTAAGTACAAACAAAATCGGCCGATCGGAGGGGAGCAAACTCGGTCGTCAGAGCTAGAGAGTTCAAGGTCATATTCTGGAGGGATTTCATATTAGATTCGGATTAGAGAAAGGTCGTTCGAGGTAAGAATAGATAGGATAGTGTCTGGAGCGAAAGACAAGCGGGACATGTTCCTGGGTTCTACCTCGGCTAGGGGTGCAGGGCTAAAGAAGGTCGGTTCGGACGAGCCCCATGAACCGATGCAGTGGAAGGTTTTGGAAGACATTCGGATTGAGATTAAACCCTAAGAAAATCTCTCAAAAAAAAATAATAAGAAAAAATGCATGGAAAAGGTTGCCACCAAAAAATCAGGGAAGTAAGAAGCCAAAAATGAAAAGCATGAATTGAAGGGAAAAACCCATTTTTCGGGTCAGGTTCGTTTAGATCTGATTGGATCAAGAGGGATATTTCAAAATTTTTTTTTTTGAGATCCTAATCAGATCAGAGACTCCTTGGATCTGATCTTATTGATCTGATAATAAAAATAAAATAAAAATAAAAATTAAATCTAATTTAATTATACCTTTATTTTGGATAATCTAATTATCCTGTGATGATCCCGATGTTTGCTTGAGGTTTTGGATGTAGCCATGTAAGTGCCTGGCCTCTATCGGTATCCACTCGGACAGAATCTAGAGATCTTCTTTTTCTCAATCAATTCTTCAAAAAATAGATATAGATCTGATCTTGAAGGTCTTCAAAACTCCTTTTGAAGAATTACCGTTGTTTCTTGCAATAGTGCTATCTTCTTCCTTTCCTGACACCTTTCACTTGCTTGGATCGCACCTTATTCATGCCCAAAACCCCTTGGGTGTGGAGAGGAAGAGAGAAGACCAGAGGGTGGCATGGAGGAGGGAGAGAGATTTTGTGGCATGGGCTAAAGGTAGAAGCATTAAAAATCTACGCGCAGATAGGATTTATATAAACCCTAATGCGATATGCAATGCCACATCATCCCAGCCAATCATGGTGCTTTGAGCAATCAGATTTAAATCTGATTGGTGGGATGACATCATCTAATCCAATCAGATGAGAGATCCTAAAAACCCTCCTAAGGTGGTGCCAAGACTGGGTCAAATAAGAGTTCTTGATGCCACAGAGTTTAATCCCCTGAAGCAACCCTAGAGTCCCATCTGTATGGAACTCCTCCTTTATCCTCATGGGGTGCACGCTGAAGGAAAATCCTGATTTTTCGGATTAGGTTCGTTCAGATCTGATCAGATCAAGAGATATATTTCAAAATTTTTTTTCTTTGATCTAGATCAGATATGGGATGTTTCAGATCTGATTATTATTATTTTAGAAATTAAATAAAATCTAGATAAATTAAATCAAATTTAATTTACCTTGATATGGGTAATCCTATACCCGTTGATGATCCTATATGCAATGGAAGGTTCTGGATCTAGCCATGCAAGTGCCTGGCCTCTACCGATATCCCCTCGGGCTAGATCTGAAGATCTTCTTCTTCTCTATCACATCTTCAAAAATTAGATCTGGATCTGATCTGGAGGATCTTCAAAACTCCTTTTGAAGATCAGCAGTCGTCCTTTGCAGCAGTGCAGCCTTCTAGCTTTCAGTCGCCTTTCTTTGATCTGGATCGCACCAACCAAAAATCCAAAACTCCTTTTGGACGTGGAGAGGAGAGGGAGAAGGTGGTTTGGTCATGGAGGAAGAGGGGAGAGGCAGCCTTGGGGTGGGGAATTATGATTCAATCATACTTTGAGTTGGGCGCAGGGTCTTATTTATAGACTAAGCGTGATCCAACTCCTCTTCTTCCCAACCAATCACAACCCTTTATGAAATCAGATCTAAATCTGATTGGTGGGAATAGAGTCCCCTGGATTCCTCCTTAGAGGGTGCCTAAGATCAGTCAAAGTTGGTTCTTAGGAGAACTCTAATTGGAATCCAAAAAGGAGATGGAGTCCCTATCCAACAGGGACTCCTAGGCGCCTCCAACTTGGGCACACGCCAAGGGTGGTGTGCGCCCTCCTCCTTGCCAGGTTCTGATAGGGGACAAGCCCCCACCAGCTCTCCAATAGGTGCGTGACATGTGGATCAAGAAGTCAAAGTATCAATGGTCAACATTTGACCAGTCAAAGGTCAGACTTTTGACCAAAGTCAAAGGACGAGAAATGGCAGGTGACCAAAAATGGATAGGTAATTGTCTTACAAAATAAGACAATCCTTTTCTGACTTGGACAACCTCCAGTCAGACCAGTGAAGGCCTCTGATTGAGCACAAACTCCTTTGGCTCAGTCAGGACAACTTATTTATGATAGTAAAAGAAGAACGTTAGGTTCAATCGAGTGCTAGCACGATTTTCTTGAACCTAATTGAATCTCATTCAGATCAATTGAACTGGATCAGTTCAATTGATGATCACCAGATTCAAACCCTTGTTTGTGTGACCCAGTTAGGTTCAGTTCTGTATGGTAATGGGATATGTCATGATCTCTATCATCGACATCATCGAAACTCCTTTCGATGGATCAGAACTCTTCTGATTCGAACAGCTAGAATGATCGATCATCTAAATCATTCTAATTGCTCCCAAAATCCACCAGTGACACCTAGCAGTATATGGTGGCAACCCATCAGAGCTGAATGCGAACCTCTTGGTGCAGCTACCTGTGTGATTAAGTTCTTCTATCTTGAGCCCCGATCAGATTAGGGTTAAGGTGAACTCGTCAAACCCTAGTCTCTGTCATATGATGTAATCATTCGATTCAAGTCCGATGTGAAAATCTAAATAGAAACTCTTTCTATTATTTCACTCTGCCATGGCCATGGACTTCTGGACTTGATTCTCATGATCATCATAGGGCTGCTCCTCTACCACCGAGGTAGATAGATTCCATCTTGATGCAATCCAGTTCCTACAATGAACATGCTATAGCCAACATACACCTCAGGATTCCGTATGGCTAGGAAGACCGAGTTAATGGTATAGTCAAACTATAACACCCTCAAGATGAACTACTGATGCACCTCAGGTCAAAGAACCAGACACACCACTGCAGCATCGAGTCAGTCATTGACGAGAAGGTAGACTTTCCCTAATGACTACTCGAGGTGGTCACGCTCAGTGCCCTCGTTCTCTAACGAGTACCTATACTCTCACTTCGGTGTCTCCACACCATAGACTCAAGACTCATCTACTAAAGAGAAGTGATTGTACACCAACCTTTTCGGATCAACTCAAACCATCCTCCTCGTGATGAATGCCTCTGCGGCTCGCGTGCAGAAGCATTTTAGGAATGGAGTATAAACAAATGTTATTTCCATGTCTTAAATTTTCAAACTCTCGCTGAAATATGAATTATCATTACTCATTAACTCAAAGGATGTATCACAGACACTAAATACACATATGTGATAGAAAATAATCCATTTTATTGATATTAGTCAAATTACAATTTGGTCCTAGAAGTTATACAAGTGATCAGCCCAATTCTGGCTTTAGGTACATATATCTACAATCTCCCACTTGTCCTAAAGCCAATTGGCTAACAAGTTCTATTGTCCCATCTTCTCAAGATGGACTTCGATCTTCTACTGGCCAACGGCTTTGTAAGTGGGTGTCTGCCCATTGTCTGTGGAGTTGACTCTCTTGACTCGACGTAATCCTTCTCGAGGTAATCGCGGATGAGGTGGTATCCACTGCTCAATATGCTTGGATTTCTGGTGAGACCTTGGCTCTTAGCGGGCTATGGCGCATTGGTTGTCGTAGTATAGAGGAATGGCATCTGATGGCATTACTCCGATTTCTGCAACACAAACTTCTTATACCAGAATGCTTTCGCGCTTATCTTCGCAGACTTCTGATGCAGCGATATATTCTGCTTCCATGGTGGAATCTGCTATCACCGTTTGCTTGAAACTCTTCCAACCGACAGCACCACAATTGCACACAAATAGACTCCCAAATGTCGACTTTCAGATCATCTATATCGAAACATGGAAATCCGAGTCTGTGTAATCTCTTGGACTTGGAGTCTCCATTACGAAAAACCAACATCAATATCCTTAGTTCTTTCTTAAGTACTTAAGGATACATTTCACAGAAGTCCAGTGTTCTTCACATGATTTTGACTGAATACTGCTTGTGACACTCACAGCATGGGCTAATATCAAGTCGTGTACATAGCATGGCATACATGAGGCTCCCTATTGCAGAAGCATAAGGGACTCTTGCCTCATGTCTCGCTTCATCTAGGTGTGCTGGGCACATCTTCTTGAAAAGATGAATACCATGTCTGAAGGGTATTAATCCCCTCTTAGAGTTTTCCATACTAAACCCTCTTTAGTACTTTCTCTATGACATTCTTCTTGTGAAAGTCCTAGCATCCTATTGGTCTACCCTAAGCCTTAATCCTAAGATAAAGGATGCTTCGCCTAGTCTTTCATGGAGAATTCCTTGGACAACCATAATTTTAACTGTTGTCATCATGGGAATATTATTCCCAATAAGGAGGATGTCATCCACGTTAATACGAGGAAGACAACAGCGCTCCCCACTGATCTTTTTAAAACACATGTTTGCTTTTCGTTTTTGATGAAACCAAACGTTTTGTCACATTCATTGAAATGAGTGTTCCAACTCCGAGAGTGCTTGATTAAGTCCATATATGGATCTTTGCAGCTTGCAAATCTTGTGATTAGTATCACGGATGTGAAACTAGCGGTGTTCCATATAGATATCTTCCTCAAGATATCCATTAAGAACGTCGTTTTCACATCCATTTGCCATATTTCGTAATCGAAATAGGACTGCAACGTGTAGACTATATGTGCGTATGACTGTAGCATAGCACTGAGAAAGGTATCCTGATAGTCATGCCTTCACGTTGACTATAACCTTTTGCCACTATTCAAGCCTGAATGTTTCCACATTCCCAATCTGCATCAATCTTTCTCTTGAAATCCATTTACACCAATAGGTACTATACCTTTTTGGTGGATCTACCAAGGTCCAGACTTGTTTGAGTGCATCGAGTCAATTTTGACTGCATTGCCTCTAGCCATTTCTCAGAGTTATATCTATATCGCCTCGTTGTAGGTTTTGGGGATCATCACCATGAGCACCATTGCCTACGAGGAACATTTCCCTCTACGTTCTTTGAAAATAATACTAAGTATCTCTCAGGCGGACCGGGAACTCTTTTCGATCTATGAGGTGGAGGAGGTAGTATTCTTATTGGCTCAACCTGATTTTGTCCAATTGGTCCTAGCTCGTTGTCTTGTGAGACTGTTCTTCCATCAAGAGCTTGATCTATCTTCAATGCCACTATTTGAATAAGCTATTTTTTCAAGAAGAAGATGGCATGTGACTCACAATCACATTATGGTCGCTTATGGTCTTCCTAGAATATAGAAATAGTATCCTAATGACTCTTTAGGATATCCTAATGAATCGAGCTCTGAAGGACCTAAACTCTAACTTATCCGCTTGTTGTCTTTTGACATGAGCCAGACAACCCAAATTCTGAGATGACTCAGACTTGGTTTCTTACCGTGCCATATTCAATACGGTGGTGGTAGGAATGGTTTTAAGAGAAACCTATTCAGTAAAATAAATTGAAGTTAACAATGAGTGTCCCTAAAGAAAATCAGAGAGTTCTGTGAAGCC
>QRFJ01003999.1:0-83156 GCA_006176705.1 Cocos nucifera
AGAGAGAGGATTCAAGAACCCTAGGGTGACAAAACTTTAGAGAGAAGAGAAGAAGAGAGTTAAGGGAGAAAAGGTTTGGTATTGATTTCACCTTTGAGAATCCTAATACACCTATGTATTTCATACATAGCCATTAGGCCCCGATCAAAAAACATACCCGGCTAAACCCAATCTCAATGAAAGCACTCATTGAGCCCATGTACACCCATGACTCCCATGCTCTCATCTTTTGGATCTAGATCCAACCCATAAATGAATTAGCCATCTTAAAATCTCTCAAACTAGGCCTTAAGATCCCTAGGATCAACCCAGACCCTAAACCCAGAAATGGACCACCTCGCGTAACTCTGCCCGCGCACTAAGTCGGCTCATATCTCAGCACCTGATCCGGCTAGTTCCAACTGGTCGCTCAGTTTGAAACTGGCTAGCCGCAGTCCTGTGCCATGTCAGTAGTTTCGAATGGCGCAGCTCTCTATTTTGTCTGTACACTGAGACTTAGCCGACCCAATTTTAGACTGAACCGGCTAACCTATAGAAAATATTCTTTCTGCAGTCTTGATTCTTCAGCTTTGATTTCTTACTTTACCTTGTGTCTTAGATCTTCGAAGCACCAACCAAGCCTCTGAAATCCTCGGAGCGAACCCCTTGACTCCTCCCGTGGCCTTCTAAGGCTTGGGAGCACCACAAATACTCACAATCTCCACCTTGGTGCTTCCAAGCCTTGGAAAACCTCTCGACAATGATCTCCTGCATGATCTCACTGTCCCTACGCACTCGACAGTCCCTTGTGCAATCATCACCTCCGTCAATCTTCTTCAATTATTATGCACCCTTGAGGCCTTTGGGATGACTGCCTCTACCGCTGAAGACCTTGGTTTGCACCTCTGCACCATCCTAGAATTATAGGATCCCTTCTGCTTAGCAGCTGCATCACTTTTTTTGAACTTTCCTGGAGAACCCGCAACATTCCTATACCGACACTCGCTGCAAATCCTGACATGGTCTTCTCAGAATTACGTCTGTCCTCCTACACATGCCGCTTCATCTAAAACTGTGCATCACCGATGCTGATGCTAGGATATCGATCCTCCCACACCCCTCTGCTCTAAACTCATGTCAAATTTCTCTCCAATTATAAAGCCACCTCTTCGGAGCTCCATCTATATCCGAAGTCCATCTGATGCCGCAGAAGCTAACTCTGTCATCGAGTCCCTCGAGGCCAACTACTCAATGCTGTATTTCTGAGCCTGCCGCTGTACCTCGAATACCATCGCTGCCCCTTCGAAACCTCGATGCTCCCATGGACCCCTTCGAAAGCCATCTCGATTACCTTTGGCAACCCATGGCACCTTTCAAAAATCCAAAAGCTCAATCAACTCTTCTGAATCCAGCGACTGAACCCTAAAAAATTCTATTCTAGTCCTTCTCTTCTACCCCTACACCAGCCATCACTTCAGTTGCACCTGGAGAATCATCCTCCACTTGAATCGCGACTCTCCCTGATGCCCCTATAGAAGAAACCTGATGCATGATACTCCTAGCTACTAGAGACCTCCTGGCACTCTCTGAGACCGATCCTGGCTCTCCTTGAGACTTACACCCGTCTCTCTGAGATACCACCAATACTCTCTGCTGAGATACATCCTTGACTGCTGGCACCACCGAGCCTCTCTCAGCCCTGTGCCTCTAAGGAAGCACTACTACAGACTTCAATGCTCTCTAACCTTATCTCTATGCTGCTCTTAGCCGCGCCAGGTTCCTGACGCTGTGGACCTCCAAGTGGATCGATCCATCTCCAATCCATCCCTAATGGCCTGTAAATGCATGCTCTAATCAAATGTCGTTGAATAGATCTGACTACTTTCCTGGCCTTTCAGACACTGAAGGATGTATAGTCGCTTTCTTCAGCTTTCTTCGATCATTATCCCTTAGAAAAACTTTATTCAACAGCTTTACACTATCGCATCTTTTTCTAGAGAATCTGATGCTCTCTGGTGAGATACTCCCTCGACTACTGCATCAGTCGAGCCTCTTTCTCAGCCCTGCATCTCTAAGAGAAGAGCTACTGCACGCACTCTAGTGTCCTGCCTATGCACATAACCGTCAATACACCTCGGCGCTTTCCACCAAAGAATTGATCAATAAATCATGCACGCAAATCCTTCTACCCATGAGAAAATTTTCTTCTCAATTAATCCTTCAACCTCCACCTTCACCTCCGCTGCTCTGGTTGGCCAACCTAGCAACAAAAAGTAGGATTTGAGGAAAAAAAACATAAAAACCCGTGGGAAAAAATTTTCCCCCCTTAAAATGCAGATTCAGATTTCACCTTGTATGACTTCTCATTCCTTTCCATGCCACTCAGGTTTCTGAATACCAGATGTGTTCACAAATGTTTCTCAGGCATCCACCTAGCTCGATACCAGATGTAAGCACACAAACTGGCATCACATCTCCTTGATACTAATTGATGTTCCATGATATCGCTCGAATGCTAATTATCCTTGGCATCACAAGCCCTGATACCATATTGCAGAAAGCCCTGATCTTTAGCACGGACCTGAAGAAACCTATGATGTTCTCTATGGGTAGCAAACCACTGATCCTTCATCTAGATCTATGATGGGGCGCCTCCTCCTTGGGATTGAGGGAGACGCCCCCTTCTCTAGGGCTTCTTCAAGAATCCTAGGGCGACAATTCTAGAGAGTAAAGAAGAAGAGAGTTAAGGGAGAAAAGGTTTGTATTGATTTCTACCTTGAGAACCCTAATACAACCTATGTATTTATACATAGCCATTAGGCCCGACCAAAAAAAAACTCTAGCTAACTGCCAATACAGAAAGTATCTCACCGAGCCATGACACCATGTCTCCCATGCTCTCATCTTCTGGATCTTAGATTCCGACTGCTACATGAATTAGTCACCTTAAGGACCTCTCAAACCAGGCCTTAAGATCCTAGGATCAACCTGACCCTAGCCCAAAATGGACCTCGGCGTAACTCTGCCCGCGGCACTGAGCCGGCCAGTCTGACAGCACTGAAGTCGGCTAAGTTTATACTAGGTCGTCAAGTTTGAATCAAGCCGGAGCCCCAGTCCTATGCGTGTTAGTAGTCCCAAATGCGTAAACTCTCTATTTTATCTATGCACTAAGAAACTTAGCCGACCCAATTTTGGACTGAGCCGGCTATAACCTAGCAAAAAATCATTCTTTCTATAGTCTTAATTGTTTTGGCTTTGTATTTTTACTTTCATCTTGTATCCTAGATCTCCGAGCACACCAACCAAGCCCGAATCTCGGAAGCCAACCCTCTGACTCTCCGTAGCCTCTCAAGGCTTGGGAGCAACCAAAATCTTCACATGGGGTGGGCCTGGCTACATCTCAAGATGTAAATTGATCATCTCCTATTTTATGGCTTTAAATTTGATTATAAAATTTATTGGGAAATCAACATGAGTGAGGACAAGCCGCTAGAAGAGCGATCAACAGATGGAAGAGTTAAGAACAGAAAATGATTCGTGATATTTTTTCATTTAATTGGCTATAATGATGGTGCATCTACGTCCATGCCTGATCTTGTGGTTAGTGAAATGACAAATAGTGAGGATGTGGAGAAGGTTCGCAAGTTGATGGAGGATGCTAATATTTCATTGTATCTTGAGTATGAAAAGATAGTGGAAGCTTGAGTTTTAATTTGGTTGTACATGCAAAATGCTCCAAATGGGTTTCAGTTAATAATGGAAGTTGAACTGCATACTAAGAAATTTTGGAAGATATTCTGTTCAGACAATTGTACAAATCTTGAAGAATAATTATGAGGCATCAAAGATTATTGAATAGTTGGACTTTACTTACACCAAGATACATGCATGTCCTAATGATTGCATGCTCTACTGGAAGGAGGATGTCAATCGAAATGAGTACACAAGGTGCGATGTATCAAGATGGAAATAAAATAAAGATGTCATATCGATCCATGTACCTTAAAAGTTGATATGACACTTTTTTTTGATTTTGAAACTACAAAAGTTATTTATGTTGGCAAGAATATCAAAGGATATGAGATGGCATGAAGAAGATCGAATAAAAGATGATGCATTGAGACATCTAGCGATGGAGAGGCATGGTAGAGTAACGAAATACACTTGATTTTTGCCATAATGAGATACGTTAATATGAGTGTTGGCTTGTTATGCGAGGTTTACAATCCGTTCAAGCATATGATATTGCTGAAGGTATGCCAGTGTTTTTTCATCTTTACAACCTTCTACCATGGATGTGTATGAAAAAATCCTTTGCCTTCATGATAGTGCTCATCCCTGGATCGATGAAGGTAGGTAATAACATTGATGTCTATTTGCAATCTCTTATTGTCAAGCTAAAATAGTTGTGGAGCATTTCAAGGGTGTTCCAACTTTTTGATGCCTTACTAAATTGAGTCATTCTTCATGCATGTAGTGCTTTTATGGATAATAAATGACTTTTCAACTTAAGCTCTAATGTTGGGTTGGAGGACGAAAGGTGAACTAGCATGCCCGATTTATGAAAAAAACATCCAATCGAAAAGATTGAACACGTCGAAGGAGCTTTAGCTTTTATAGGACAATCAAACATTTCCTCTGTCGAAACCATCTAGAGTAGAAAGAGTGCACGCTTCCTTCGATGGCACTGTTGAAGAAGATGGGTTTTGGTGCCTAGCAGATGTCTAGGACAGTTGAATGTTAGAGAAGTTGGATACTCAGGTTAATTTATGAAATAAGTCCGTGGTATAAGTAAGAGAAACAAAATAGAAAAATGACATACATTTTAATTAGAGAAAAAAAAAAAGCATTTTCTTTGACTCTATATTATATTGGGTGATAAATTTATTGCGCTACTGCTTAGATATAATGCATATTGAAAAGAACGTGTGCAAGCTCCTATTAGCAACAATCTTGAACATCAAGGATAAAATCAAGGATGACTTAATTTCTTAATTTAACTTAAAAGAATGGGATATTAAGATATCACTCCATCCAGAGCCGGTAGGAGGAGAATAGTGGAGGCTCCCTCATGCATGCTATGTTATGAATGCCTTCGAATGGTTTATAATTCTTCATGTGTTGGAAAACGTAAAGATCTTAAATGGATATTCAAGCAATATATCAAAGCATGTGAATAGTAAGGATGTCAAACTTGGGAGATTGAAAACTCATGATTATCATGTGTTGATGTTGGAATTGAATCCCAAATAGCTATTATCACGTGTAATCAAAAAATTTCAGAATAACTGTTATTCATCTTTGCAACTTTTATAGAAGAAATTAGTGCGAAGAGGTTGTTTAAGAAAAATATAAAGAAAAATAAGACAGCTAGTGACTATATTATGTGATATGGAGAAGATATTTTTATCATCATTTTTATGATTATGATGCATCTCACCGTGTACCTTGTGGAAAAAATTATACTTGGAGATCCAATGTTCAATCGATAGATATATCCTACTGAGAAAATATTCAAATTCTAAAAATCCTTAATGTAAGAAATATGAATCATTCAGAGGGATCTGTCAGCAAGAAGATTATTTGGGTCAAGAGTGGTATCGAATTTTTATCATTATTTAACAATGCTCAAACACATATCATAACTGGCCAATGAGAATCAGGAAATCAGTATGAGCCAATTGAGCCTGTATTTGAGTATATTTCAATAGCTAAGATGGACTTTCACTTCATACTGTCTCACTTATTTGAGCATTAAGGAAAAAAATAAGGTGCATCACAACATGCTCTTCAATTGTGATATCATTGAGCCGTACATAAGATGAGTCACTTAGCTTTATTTATTTTATAATAATTAAAAAAATATTTAATTATACCTAAAATTATTCTTCGTGCATGTAGCAAACATAAGAAGGTCATAAGAATAAAATACTGCATTCTAAGTATGTGGAGAAAGAGAAATATACATCAGCAAACAATTTTTTTTTGAATGGTTTCAAAGATCATGTAAGCAATCATATATCCTTATCTTGTATAACTTATTTGAATATGTTTACTAATTAGGTATCATCTTCTTAATTAGGTGTGGAGATTATTGCTCGGTGATGTGAGTCCTAAAATACATGCTCTTTCAGAATGGATAATTAAAAATTCCGTATTTTTATTTTCTGTGCATGAGTTAAACAGCTCGTTATTAATGGCCTACCAGCTTTAATATTCACAATAGGTCCGTAAACATGACAATACAAAATAGTGGCATAATGTTGAGTGCCACCACTGGGTGTGGTTGGTTTGACACCATAACTCATATGGAGGATTTGAGCTATTATGGGATGATGGAGAAGATAGTCATCTTGGATTATTATATCTAAAGGAAGGATTGCGTTGATGAAATGCGATTGGTTTGACACCTTATCAAATAGTTTAGGAGATAAAGAGCTTGATAGTTGGTTTTACTCTCCGTCAACATGCAATGCCATCCTCTGCACTGAAGAACGTATATACTTGCCTTTAAGCTAGTTAAGTCTTCTATATTAGTGATCCCTTGGAGCCTCAATAGTGGTATTATTTGAGGAATGGTGCCAGACATATCTTTTTTTTTTGATGTATACCACGATTGTTTGATGAACGATGTTGGACTATGCATGCAAAGTGCTCCTTCAGGACAAAATTTA
This sequence comes from Cocos nucifera, assembly GCA_006176705.1. Taxonomy (NCBI): domain Eukaryota; kingdom Viridiplantae; phylum Streptophyta; class Magnoliopsida; order Arecales; family Arecaceae; genus Cocos; species Cocos nucifera. Next base: position 6,654 of record QRFJ01003999.1, read on the forward strand.
TCTGGTATTGTTGAGGTCTCAAATATATTTATCAGGAGCGATGGTGATGTCCATATTGTAGATGCCATTAGGAGATGACTTTAACATTCTGGTATAAATATTAGAGTCTATTTATTGATGCTCTACTAATATTATTGCTCAATATGTTATATTGATTAATGTTCATTAATGTTGTAAGTCACGATGGCATCGAAATGCCATCTAGCTTTTATCCTCGCCTCTCGATGGGTTACGCAGGGCTCCGCATCTGAGTTGCAGTCGGAGCATACTCCATCGACCTTCGCATCAATTGCCTAAGGACCATTGACATCTACTCTTCCATCAACATCTGAGCCTCCATCGTCAACCACATCTTCGACACATGCTCCATCTATCGATGAGTCTTCATTGGCATCCACATCGCACGATCCCATGGCCAATGAGTATACATTTTTATTATATTATATTATTTATTTATTTTTTATATAGTTATTGTATACTTATATATTGTGTAAGCATTTTTATATATAGTGCTGCATCATCCAATAAGATATTTATGGTTTTACATGCATGCTCCATGTGTGGAACCGCCCAGCATTAGATGATGGTGGGAGTAATGATTGTGAAGGGAAGGCCAGTAGGAGAGACCACACGGAAGATACATTCCTTTTTTGGAGTACTTTTGAGGTGGTCTGACCATCATTCTGTAAGAAAAAAATCCTGATTTCTCAGATTAGGTTCGTTCAGATCTGATCAGATCAACAGATATATTTCAAAATTTTTTCTCTTTGATCTAGATTAGATCTAAAATATTTTAGATCTAATTCTTATTATTTTAATAATTAAAATAAATTTAGATAAATTAAATCAAATTTAATTTACCTTAAGTGGGTAATCCTATTACCGTTGATGATCTATAAGCAGCAAGAAAAGATTCTGGATCTAGCCAGTAGTGCCTGCCTCTACGTATCCACTCAGACTGGATTGAGATCCTTTCTTCTCTATCATGTCCAAAAATCAATTTGGATCTGATCTGGAGGATCTTCAAAACTCCATTTGAAGATCAATAGTTGTCCTTTGCAGCAGCGCAGCCTTCTAGCTTTCAGTTGCCTTTCTCTCGTCTGGATTACACCAACCAAGGTCCCAAAATCCTTTGGGCGTGGAGAGGAGAGGGAGATGTTGGCATGGAGGAAGAAGAGGGAGGAGGCCTTGGGCGTGGGGAATTTTCTCAATCAATCTTTGAGTTGGGCGTAGAGTCTTATTTATAGACTGTCTGTGATCCAACTCCTCTTCTTCCCAACCAATCACAACTCTTTCTAAAATCAGATCTAAATCTGATTGGCAGGAATAGAGTCCCTTGGATTCCTCCTTAGATGGCGCTTAAGACCAGTCAAAGTTTGGTTCTTAGGAGAACTTCAATCGGAATCCAAAAAGGAGATGGAGTCCCTGTCCAACAGGGACTCCTAGGCGCCTCCAACTTGGGCACACGCCAAGGGTGGCGTGCGCCCTCCTCCTTATCAGGTTCTAGCATGGGGACAAGCCCTCACCAGCTCTCCAATAGGTGCTTGACACATGGATAGAAGTCAAAGTGTCTGTGGTCAACATTTGACCAGTTAAAGATCAACTTTTGACCAAAGTCAAAGGACGAGAAATAGCAGGTGACCAAAAATGGCAGGTAATGTCTTAAAAAATAAGACAACCTTTTCTGACTTAGACAAGCTCCAGTCAGACCAAATGAAGGCCTCTGGTCGAGCACAAACTCCTTTGGCTCAGTCAGGATAACTTATTCATGATAGTAAAAGAAGACGTTAGTTCAATCGAGTGCTAGCATAGATTTTCTTGAACCTAATTGAATCTCATTCAGATCAATTGAACTAGATCAGTTCAATTGATGATCACCAGATTCAAATCCTATTTGTGTGATCCAGTTAGGTTCAGTTCTGTAATGTATTGGATATGTCATGATCTCTATCATCGACATCATCGAAACTTCTTTTCGATGGATCAGAACTCTTTGATTCGAACAGTTAGAATAATTGATCATCTAAATCATTCTAATTGCTCCCAAAATCCACCAGTGACACCTAGCAATATATGGTGGCAATCCATCAGAACTGAATGTGAACCTCTTGGTGCAGCTACCTGTGTGATTAAGTTCTTTTATCTTGAGCCCCGATCAGATTAGGGTTTAGGTGAACTCGTCAAACCCTAGTTTCTATCATATGATGTAATCATTCGATTCAAGTCCGGTGTGAAAGGCTAAATAGAAACTCTTTCTATTATTTCACTCTGCTATAGCCATGGGCTTCTGGACTTGATTCTTATGATCATCATAGGGCTGCTCCTCTACCACCGAGGTAGATAGATTCCATCTTGATGCTATCCAGTTCCTACAATGAACATGCTATAGCCAACATACACCTCAGGATTCTGAATGGCTAGGAGATCGAGTAATGGTGTCGTCAAACTATAACACCCTCAAGGTGAACTATCGATGCACCTCAGATCAAAGAACCATACACACTACTGCAGCATCGAGTCAGTCATTGACGACAAGGTAGACTCCCTAATAATTGCTCGAGGTGGTCACGCTCAGTGCCCTCGTTCTCTAACGAGTACCTATACTCTCACTCCAGTGTCTTCACATCGTAGACTCAAGACTCATCTACTAAAGAGAAGCGATTGTACACCAACCTTTCGAATCAATCACCATCCTCGTGATGATCTTATGGTCGGGAGCATTTTATGAGTTAATAATGATTATTCATGTCTTAAATTTTCAACTTTTGAAAATATAAATTATCATTACCGTTAACTCAAAGGATGTATCACAGATACTAAATATACATATGTGATAAAAAATAATCCATTTTATTGATTATAGTCAAAATTATAATTTTGCTCCTAGAAGTGTATTACAAGTGTCAGCCAATTCTGACTTCTAGGGCATATATATCTAACAAACTCCCACTTGCCCTAAAGCCAATTGGCTACAAGTCTAGGCCCCATCTTCTTAAGGTGGGCTTCGATCTTCTGCTAGCCTAACGGCTTTGTAAGTAGATCTGCCACATTATCTATGGAGTTGACTCTCTTAACCTCGACATAATCCTTCTCGAGCTAATCGTGGATGAGGTGGTATCGTCGCTCAATGTGCTTGGATTTCTGATGAGACCTCGACTCCTTAGCAAGGGCTATGGTGCCATTGTTGTCGCAGTATGGAGGAATGGCATCTGATGGCATTACTCCGATTTTTGCAGCAAGCTTTTTATACCAGAATGCTTCCTTCGCCGCCTCTAATGCAGCGATATATTTTGCTTCCATGGTGGAATCTGCTATCATAGTTTGCTTGAAACTCTTCTAGCTGACAGCACCACCATTGCACACAAACAGACTGCCAGATGTCGACTTTCGATAATCTATATCAAACATGAAATCCGAGTCTGTGTATCCTTGGACTTGGAGTTCTCCATTACCAAAGACCAACATCATATCCTTAGTTCTTCTCAAGTACTTAAGGACACATTTCACAGAAGTCCAGTATTCTTTACCTGGATTTGACTGATATCTGCTTGTGACACTCACAGCATGGGCTATATCAGGTCGTGTACATAGCATGGCATATATGAGGCTCTCTATTGCAGAAGCATAAGGGATCTTGCTCATGTGTTCTATTTTCTTAGGTGTGTTAGGGCACATTTTCTTGGAAAGATGAATACCATGTCTGAAGGGTATTAATCTCTTCTTAGAGTTTTCCATACTAAACCTCTTTAGTACTTTCTCTATGTACATCTTTTGTGAAAGTCCTAGCATCCTATTCGGTCTATCCCTATAGACCTTAATTCCTAGGATAAAGGATGCTTCACCTAGGTCTTTCATAGAGAATTTCTTGGACAATCATATTTTGACTGTCGTTAATATGGGAATATCATTCCCAATAAGGAGGATGTCATCCACGTACAATACGAGGAAGACAACAGCGCTCCCACTGACCTTTTTGAAAACACATGGTTCCTCTTCATTTTTGATGAAACCAAACATTTTGATCACATCATTGAAACGAGTGTTCCAGCTCCGAGATGCTTGCTTAAGTCCATATATGGACCTTTGCAGCTTGCAAATCTTGTGATCAATATCACTGGATGTGAAACCTAGCGGCTGTTCCATATAGATATCTTCCTCAAGATATCCATTCAAGAACGTCGTTTTCACGTCCATTTGCCATATTTCATAATCGAAATAGACTGCAACGGCAAGCAATATGCGGATGGATTTTAGCATAGCCACTGGGAAAAGGTATCCTGATAGTCAATGCCTTCGCATTGACTATAACCTTTTGCCACTAGTCTAGCCTTGAATGTCTCCACATTTTCATCTGCACCAATCTTTCTCTTGAAGATCCATTTACACCCAATAGGTACTATACCTTCTGGTGGATCTACCAAGGTCCAGACTTGGTTTGAGTGCATCGAGTCAATTTCTGACTGCATTGCCTCTAGCCATTTCTCGGAGTCGATATCTGATATCGCCTCGTTGTAGGTTTTGGGATCATCACCATGAGCACCATTACCTATGAGGAACATTTTCCTCTACTTCCTCTGAAATAATACCTAAGTATCTTTCAGGAGGACGGAAAACTCTTTTCGATCTACGAGGTGGAGGAGGTAGTGTTCTTATTGGCTCAACCTGATTTGGTTCCAATTGGTCCTTAGCTCATTGTACTTGTGAGACTTTCTCATCAAGCTTAATCTGCTTTCCAATGCCGCTATCTTGAATAAACTATTTTTCAAGAAAGATGGCATGTCGACTCACAATCACATTATGGTCTTCTGGAATGTAGAAATAGTATCCTAATGACTCTTTAGGATATCCTATGAATCGAGCTCTGAAGGATCTAAACTCTAACTTGTCCGCTTGTTGTCTTTTGACATGAGCCGGACAACCCCAAATTCTGAGATGACTCAGACTTGGTTTCTTACCGTGCCATATCTCATACGGTGTGGTAGGAACGGTTTTAGAGGGAAACCCTATTCAGTAGATAAATTGAAGTTAACAATGAGTGTCCCCAAAGAAAATTAGGGAGGTCTGTGAAGCTCATCATGGATCGAACCATATCCAATAGAGTCCGATTTCTCCGTTCTGAAACTCCGTTGAGTTGAGGTGTTCCTGGTGGAGTCCATTGAGAGACTATGCCATTTTTCTTTAGATAGTCTAGGAATTTTCGGCTAAGGTATTCACCTCCTCGATCTGATCGAAGAACCTTAATGGGTTTTTTAGTTTATTTTTCTACTTCATGTCTGAATTCTTTGAACTTTTCAAAAGCTTCAGACTTGTGTCTCATAAGATACACATACCCATACCTAGACAGATCATCGGTAAAGATAATGAAGTAGACAAAATTGCCTCTAGCCGGCACATCAAATGGGCCGCACACATCAGTATGTACTAGGGCAAGGAGATCTGTGGCCCTTTCCCCATGTCCAACAAAAGGGAGTTTAGTCATTTTGCCTTGAAGACAAGATTCACAAGTTGGATATGACTCGGAAAGTCAATGGACTCAATAGCCCATTTTTCTCCAATTTGTTGATCCTATCTTCTGCTATATGACCTAATCTTAGGTGCCATAGATACCTATCATTTGGACTATCCCTAGGTCGTTTGGCATTCACGTTTTGCTCGATAGTTAGAACAGGTACATCAATATGTAGCTGATAAAGATCATTAATAAGAAAACCATTTGCAATTTTATTTCTTTCATAAAGAATGTTACAATGGTCCTTAAAGAAGGTAATCACATAGCCTTCTACTGCAGCAACTCTTGCTCCATTACTGACGCGTAGGATCATGTCTCCATCCCTCAGCCTCCTGCTATCCTCAAGATCCTACATGAAAGTGCACAGATGAGCACTAGAACTAGAGTCAAGCACCCAACTGGATGCAGAAGAAATCGTAAGGTTAGACTCAATAACGAGCATACCTCCAGAAGGACCTTCCTTCTTGTTCTTCAGGGTGGCCAGGTAAGTAGGGCAGTTCCGCTTCCAATGGCCATCACTGTTGCAATGAAAATACTTTTCTTTGACATCGACCTTCTTCTTCAGCTCTGTCTTCTTCTTCTTTGCTCCTTCCACCTTCTATTTTTTTGCAGACTTTTTTTTTCCATAAGACTTTCTTTTGGAAGAAGTCCGTTCCATAGCAAGAACTGAGCCTTTAGAACCTTTCATAGAAAGCTCAGCGGTGACCAGCATATTCATTAATTCGGCCAAGGAATTTTGAAGTTTATGCATGTGGTAATTCATGATGAATTGCCCATATGCATCAGTCAAGGATTGCAGAATAATATCGTTCTGCAGATCCAAGTCTAACTTCACACCGAGCTTCTCAAGCTCTTCCAAGTCCTTGATCATCATCAGACAGTGATCTTGGACTGACTGTCCATCACGCATCTTAGCCTTAAAAAGTTATTTCGTGACTTGATACTTGGCTGCGCGACTCTGTTCACCAAACATCTCCTACAGGTGAGCCAACATTTGGCGAGCAGTCCGATATCTTCATGTTGGTGCTGGAGCTCATCAGACATCGAGCCCAACATGTAATATCTGGCCTTATTATCTTCGTCTATCCATTTTTTCAGAGACGCTCTCTATTCAATGGATGGACGGGATGGTAAGGTGGGAGGATCCTGATCTAATACATGGGTTAACTTCTCGGAATCCAAAATGATTTTGTAGTTTCTGAGCCAATCTTTGTAATTGGATCCAATCAGTCTATGTGTGTCCAGGATACGTGCTAATGGGTTGGACGCAGATATTTTTCTGTAGAGAGTCAAAGATTCTAGTTAGATACTGTAATTATGACTTGACCAATTTATTTAAAAATTTTATTTTTAAATAAATTAGCTCCCACTATTTTCTTAGATCCCTACACTCCCTCTGTAGAGATGCGAAAATCTCCATGATTAATGATTTCTAGTGGGTGGTGCGGTCTCACCAACTGACTCATCACCTCACCTAACAGTTATTGATGATGGGTTAGCCAATGAGTGAACAACTCTTGTTCAATGATTCTCTAATCATGGTGCACCCAAACTTGATCTCTAATTCATGAATCTCACCATATCCGAAATATTGATCCACTCCTTAGTTAAGTCAGACCCACCATTTGCATAGACTGGATTTCTAATTGAGTCTCTCACCATATCCAAAATATTGAGTCCAACTCATCCTCCAACCCATAGCATCCAATGCCTAATAGACATGGTTGCATCTTCTCGGTGCAACTGAGCCACTGTATCCAATCGAGAACAATCAACCCCAAAAAGGGCCCGCACATCTACAATGGTGGAAGACCTCGAACTTAATTTTTTCTTAGGAAGAATTGATTCAGGTCTCTTTAAACTAGACTTGTCATAGTCATAACAATTATGACTAATCTAGTGGCATGGGTTAGCTCGAATTATTGACCACATCAGATCAGACCTGTGCCAACAGATATGGCCAGATAAGTGAGATCGGTGGAAGGAATATACCATTAACTCGTACAAGAATGCATTCAGGTCGAGTAGCTTTCAATTAAAAATCGGTCGATCATATGTGCCAAACATACCTTAGGCACCAAATTGTTGAGCTAGAACTAATTGGGTTAGCCTACAATCCACACCAAATTGTTGAGCTAGAACCAATTGGGTTAGCCTACAATCCAGACTCTAACCTCTGAGCCTAATTAGGTCTTGCTTGATCGTGACTCGATCTTGACCCAGACTTAATCCTATTAAGCTGGTCAATTTAAGCATTGTTGATCCCATTTAACCAACTTTTGATTCAGTTTGATCAACCGCTTAGATCTAATTGAGCTATCTAAGCTCGAACCCAGTATTATGAATATGTCTTAGATCTGAAATTCTTAATTTTAGATCTAATTAATATTTCATAATCTTAATTTTTAATTAAGTAGGGTTCATAAACAAAATATGCATAATAAATCCTAGGGTTTCAGGATCTAGGGTTTTGCAGAAAGTAAGTTTTGGATTTCTGATTAAGGACGAACGCGCAGCACCTCTACACGTCATAAGAACACCCCATCGGATGGGAGGAGAGGGTTTTTAAATTCTTTTTTATTCTTATGACCGGATGGCCAAGAGGAACGCCTTAATCAGGAACATGCAATACTACAAAATAGTTTTAGATCTATATCATATATCTCATATACAAATTAGATCTAATCATGGCATATTTTGCATACATCTCATGTATCGAATCATGCATATTTTCAGATCTAAATTATCTCATAATAATCTAAAAAATTAGATTTAAATTGATCTAATCAAAATAAATTCTAATCTAGATAATTATGTAGAACTATTCTACAACTAGTCTAGACATGCATCAATCATATCTCATATGATGTTTAAAATTAAATAATTTTTATTTATTATTTTTTAGATATTATTATAATAATTATAATATCAAAAAATAATAAATAAATAGATCTAAAATATGATTTAATCAAATTAAATTGAAAACATACAAGACTATTTTATAGAATTATTCTATTTTAGAACTAGTCATGCATATTTTCTAATCTTAGATCCAAATCATTTAATTTTAATTTTTTCTAATTTCAGATCTAATCACATCTCATGTGACATCTAAAATCACTTATTTTTTAATTAAAATAAATTTAAAATTAAATCTAAATACTTTTAGAACCTTGGCTCTGATACCAGTCGAAGGAAAATCCTGATTTTTCGGACCAAGTTCGTTCAGATCAGATCAGATCAAGAGATATATTTTAAAATTTTTTTCTTTGATCTAGATCAGATCTGAGATATTTCAAATCTAATTCTTATTATTTTAATGATTAAAATAAATTTAGATAAATTAAATCAAATTTAATTTATCTTAAAGTGGATAATCCTATTACCCGTTGATGATCCTATAAGCAGTGAAAGGTTCTGAATCTAGCCACGCAAGTGCCTGGCCTCTATCAGTATCCACTTGGATTGGATCTAGAGATCCTTTTCTTCTCTATCACGTCTTCAAAAATCAGATCTGGATCTGATCTGGAGGATCTTCAAAACTCCTTTTGAAGATCAGTAGTTGTCCTTTGCAGCAGCGCAGCCTTCTAGCTTTCAGTCGCCTTTCTCTCATCTGGATTGCACCAACCAAGGTCCCAAACACCTTTGGGCATGGAGAGGAGACGGGGATGTTGGCGTGGAGGAGGAAGAGGGAGGAGGCCTTGGGCGTGGGAAATTTTCTCAATCAATCTTTGAGTTGGGCGCAGGGTCTTATTTATAGACTGTCTGTGATCCAACTCCTCTTCTTCCCAATCAATCACAACTTTTTGTAAAATTAGATCTAAATCTGATTGGTAGGAATAGAGTCCCCTGGATTCCTCCTTAGATGGTACCTAAGATCAGTCAAAATTTGGTTCTTAGGAAAACTCTAATCGGAATCCAAAAAGAAGATGGAGTCCCTATCCAACAGGGACTCCTGGGCGCCTCCAACTTGGGCACATGCCAAGGGTGGCGTGCGCCCTCCTCCCTCCTCCTTGGCAGATTCTGGCAGGGGGACAAGCTCCCACTAGCTCTCCAATAGGTGCATGACACGTGGACAGAAGTCAAAGTGTCTGTAGTCAACATTTGACCAGTCAAAGGTCAACTTTTGACCAAAGTCAAAGGACGAGAAATGGCAGGTGACCAAAAATGGCAGGTAATGTCTTACAAAATAAGACAACCTTTTCTGACTTGGACAAGCTCCAGTCAGACCAAATGAAGGCCTCTGATTGAGCACAAACTCCTTTGGCTCAGTCAGGACAACTTATTTATGATAGTAAAAGAAGAACGTTAGGTTCAATCGAGTGCTAGCACGATTTTCTTGAACCTAATTGAATCTCATTCAGATCAATTGAACTAGATCAGTTCAATTGATGATCACCAGATTCAAACCCTTGTTTGTGTGACCCAGTTAGGTTCAGTTCTGTATGGTAATGGGATATGTCATGATCTCTATCATCGACATCATCGAAACTCCTTTCGATGGATCAGAACTCTTCTGATTCGAACAGTTAGAATGATCGATCATCTAAATCATTCTAATTGCTCCCAAAATCCACCAGTGACACCTAGCAGTATATGGTGGCAACCCATCAGAGCTGAATGCGAACCTCTTGGTGCAGCTACCTGTGTGATTAAGTTCTTCTATCTTGAGCCTCGATCAGATTAGGGTTTAAGGTGAACTCGTCAAATCCTAGTTTCTGTCATATGATGTAATCATTCGATTCAAGTCCGGTGTGAAAGGCTAAATAGAAACTCTTTCTATTATTTCACTCTGCCATGGCCATGGGCTTCTGGACTTGATTCTCATGATCATCATAGGGCTGCTCCTCTACCACCGAGGTAGATAGATTCCATCTTGATGCTATCCAGTTCCTACAATGAACATGCTATAGCCAATATACACCTCAGGGTTCTGAATGGCTAGGAGACCGAGTAATGGTGTAGTCAAACTATAACACCCTCAAGGTGAACTGTCGATGCACCTCAGGTCAAAGAATCAGACACACTACTGTAGCATCGAGTCAGTCATTGACGAGAAGGTAGACTCCCTAATGACTACTCGAGGTGGTCACGCTCAGTGCCCTCGTTCTCTAACGAGTACTTGTACTCTCGCTCCGGTATCTCCATACCGTAGACTCAAGACTCATCTACTAAAGAGAAGCGATTGTACACCAACCTTCCGGATCAATCACCATCCTCATGATGATTCTATGGTCGGGAGTATTTTATGAGTTAATAATGATTATTCATGTCTTAAATTTTCAACTCTTAAAAATATGAATTATCATTATCGTTAACTCAAAGGATGTATCACAGACACTAAATACACATATGTGATAGAAAATAACCCATTTTATTGATTATAGTCAAAATTATAATTTTGCTCCTAAAAGTGTATTACAAGTGTCAGCCAATTCTGGCTTCTAGGGCACATATATCTAACATCTGGTACTGCCCATAGACTGACGATTAATGGATGCTAGTGTCAGAGATAAGGTGTGGAAAGAGATATGGATAAGTATATCTTAATTATATTTATGTATTTGATATGTTTACACTATGTTTGATTAGAATAATTTCGTAACTGACTTTTGATAACTTTGTGCAGAGAAAGTATGACTTTTCAGATCACGAGAGGATTCGAGATGCCCGACTGAAGAAGATTGGAGAGTTGTATTGGAGCTACAAGATCAAGCTCTACAGAGGATCGCTCGAGCACCGATGGGATACTCCGGAGGAGCTTGTTCCTTAGATATAAGACTGTCTCCCGAGTCAGTGGAAGAGGATGGTTAGATTTAGAGGAGCAAAGAGTTCGAGATTTAATTTCTAACTTTTAAATTTTTTAATATAGTTAAAATTATATTTAAATATTTTTTAAATACTTATTATTTATTTGAATATTTGTTAGGTTACCTTCCATCAGAATTGAGAGAATCGGGCAACCCAGGAGTACATGCATACTCTCGGCCATGAGTCTATGGCCAGTCATGTGCATAAAGAGATAATGAATTCTGAATCTTACTAGATAAATTAAATTAATATTTTATTCATATTTCTAATAAACTGATCTATTGTTATAGCTAATAAGAGATGGGGTGATGCCTAGCCATAGCGAGATCTTTCGATCCAATCGTATGGACAAGAAGGGCAGGCCGATGAATGCCACGATCGAAAAAATTTTTATAAGTAATAAATATATTAGTATGATTAGTATTATAATATTTTTTATAATATTTTATTTAAATTTATAATTATAGAAGCAGTTAGATGCACTCGCAAGCGAGGGCCTGGACATCTCTGGCCCCCACAACCATTTAGGTCTTAAGGCCTGAGCACTCTGGGAGGATTTGATGCAGGCTCGGACATACTCCGACGAGCTACTGGTTTGAGGCGAGCATCTCTTCATATATTTCTGATGTTGTTAATCGAGAGTAGATTGAGGAGGTGTTGGTGCAGATAGCTCAGGCGAGGGCGCAGGCAGCTCAGGCTATGGAGCGGGCTGCTCAGGTTGAAGAGCGCACATCTCAGCTACAGGACGTCCTGAATGCCATGGTAACGAGGCTCAGTGCGTGTTTTGGAGTTGACTTCATAGGCCTTAAGGATATGTTACCCTGCGCTCCAGCTCCAGCTCCTCCAGCTCATTCTCCATCTTACGGTGACGATGACGATGTAGATTTAGAAAACTTTTGATGTATTTTTTATTAAAAAATATTATAATAAATTTTATTCAGTAATAAAATTTGAGCATTTCAAAAATATTCTTATATTTATAATATTTTCTTGTTTATATATTGAACTACATTTATTAGGTTAATAAAATAAAAATTAAAAAAAATTATATTTTTTTAATTATTTAAAAGCTACGACAGTGATTGTAAAATCGCTGCTGTAAGCATGCCAAGCGCTACCGTAGGTTACGTGCTAATTACTACCATAACCTATCGCAACGATTAGGAAACCACTGCCATAGGTTAATGGCAACGATTTTATAACCATTACCATAGGTGACCTATGACAGTGGTTCTAAATCACTGCCATAGAACCTATGACAGCGGTTAGAAAATCGTTACCATAGCTTCTTATGGCGGTGATTTATTACCACTGCCATAGGTCATCAATGGTAGCAGTTTTATCTATGGTAGCGGTTTGCATAATCGCTAGTCATAGAATTACAGTGATGGTCTCAGTGACAATGGTTAACTAACCACTGCCATAGACTATGACAGTGGTTTTTAGGACCAGGCAATAATTGTTAATCGTTGCCTTAGCTTTTTTTTATAGTAGTGTATGTTGAACATGCGATTTCAAGTTCGAAATCGCATCTTCAATATGCGATTTCACCACATCACCACCATTTTCAAAAATAGATTTAAAAAGATAGTATTTTTAGAATTTAATATTTAAATAATAATATTTAAAAAAAATCCCCTTTAGACGGACTTTCCGCCAAACTTTTGAGGTGGAACGTAAACTTGCTGTCTCCTTTTTTTGGGGGCCTCCTAAGAAAGTCATAAGACGGGCAGGAGCGTTCTCGAAATTTTCCAATAGAACAACGTGCACGACTGGTCGCCCTTGGACCCTCCAATACGTAAAAATTGGTGGCTGGTTGCGAGGTCCACATGTACACCAGGTGGCTCCATGGTCTACCTCATTTTTTTTGTTGAAAAATAAAAGTATATAAAACTTGCAGCACTTTTAGGATAATTATATGATAAATAACTTGAAGAACCATAAGTTTGAAATAAAAAAAAAAAAGAGAAATTGATTAAAGAAAATGGTCATAAATAAACATATGTTAGTAATCATACAACAAAAGGAAATATGTCTGAGAACTTTATGATTAGGCAAAAAGTCTAAACACAAGCTAACATATTTATCAATTAACAAGTATATATTAAGAATTAAGGTATCATGTAAATAAACATATGTTAGTAATCATACAACAAAAGGAAATATGTCTGAGAACTTTATGATTAGGCAAAAAGTCTAAACACAAGCTAACATATTTATCAATTAACAAGTATATATTAAGAATTAAGGTATCATGTAAATAAACATATGTTAGTAATCATACAACAAAAGGAAATATGTCTGAGAACTTTATGATTAGGCAAAAAGTCTAAACACAAGCTAACATATTTATCAATTAACAAGTATATATTAAGAATTAAGGTATCATGTGGCATCGCTTTCATTTTCTTAATTTATAATTTTTTAACAAATTAAAATTTAATTTTTATTTTTCTTTTTTAAAACTGAAAATCTAAAATCTATTTGGTAGTCCCTTGGACTTTGTTGGCCGCTGCCGTGCCATAGTGGTGGTGGTGATGATGATGAAAGTAATGATGATAATAGAGAAGGTGGTGGTCATCAATTTGGAAACGAAAATTTTCATCTCTCGTAATTTCAAGAAGTTACAATAATTTTATTTAAAAAACCAAAAATAGAAATGAGATGATCAAATACCACTTTAAATTGGTTTTTTTATTTTTAAAAAGAAAAGTTGGAACTAGAAGTTGAGATCAAAGAGAGGCAAATATATTTCAATTTTATTAACTCAAAAACACAATTCCAAATATATGGCTATGCAATCTAGGAAACCAGGAGGGGCAAAATTTTTTACTGATCAATATATGCTTCTTTTATGTTAGCGTCTCATTTAGTCTGATAAGCCATGCTGTTTCCCTTTTACTTCTCACAAATTTATTAAATGAGGAAATATAACTTTAATTCCCTCAATTTCGAAAAATGTAAGTTTTTATCTACAAAAAAGAATTTAGCAAGACTTTATAAATCAATAGGACATTAAAGAGCTTTACACAGGATTGGTCTATCTAGATATGATATCAAGCAGATATATAGGTTATCAAACTGGTATCTAGCAAGGAGTAATCTTACTTGCCTTTAACAGGTGTCGGCGAACCAAGCTTTCGCATGGATGTCCCGTCGTAGAACTTGTAGACCTCGAATCTAAAATTGCAGTCCACTCGTAGCACCCTTCCCCCTCGCTTCTGACCTAACCACTCCGGTATCAGAGTGAGTATCTCCTGAAGGCACTGCTGGCACCGGCCTGCCCCCATGTCTGGCCTGCACTGCACCAGGCCATATATCGTCGGAAAATCCGTCGTGAAATTCACCTCCCCGGTGGCGAACATCCTCGGCGTGTTGTATGCGGCCCAATCGGCTATAGTACTCAGAAGCTCGTTCACTAGGTTCTGGAACAGGGGAACGTCAATCGTCATGTCGATATCCCACACGACTATTTCCTTCGACGACTCAGTTTGCGATAGTGAAAGCTGGTTGGAGTAGCGGAGGAGGCACTGGTCGTACCAGACGACAGCTTCGATGTTAGAGGGGCAGAGGCTGACGATGTCATGAGAGGCTGTTTTGAGGCAGGAGACGCACAGGGAGGAGTTGACGTCTTCACGGCAGAGGGTGAAACCATGGATCTGGTTGGGAGACTGGCCGATCGTGGTGCTATTGAAGCCACCGGAGAGGGCGGCGTTGGAGGTGAGAGAGAGGAGGATGAAGTTGAGGTTGGTCTTGTAGGTGCTGTTGGCAGCGTAGTTGCCGTTGCCGCAAAGTTGGCCGAGGAGTTCATTAGTGGCGATGGGAGGGGAGTGGAGGAGGAAGAAGAGAATGCACGGGAGGAAGACTAGTGGGGATGAGGAGGGGAGAGAAACAAGCATTGTCGGTCATATGTTGCAGTACAGTGATTTATTTATTTTTTTTCTTTCCGGAATATGATACTGGGCTGAAGACTCGAGTACCGGATGGTGGCAGTCAACCGTGGAAAAACAAAAGCCCGCGGGCCCCACCCACATCCCCACCGCTGCCGCACCACAGCCACGAGGAAGAAGAAAAAAAAAAAAATCTTACATGATTCTTAAAATATCAAAAAAAAAAAACTTTTGATGGGAGTCGGACTTAATCGAGGACATTGGAAGCTACTCTCCGCTCTTATTTAAAGACGTTCCTCGTTTCTAAATTCTTTATCCCTCAAAATACTGACGATCATCGCTACCTCCTTGATACATATCGTAGTATATTAAAATTAATTTTATTCACTACTATTTAGATAGAATGAATCAAAATTATATTTACAAAAATTTTAGTTGATTATTTTAAAAATATTAAAAATAATAATAATATGTTGTAAGAAGTTAAAAAAGAAATAAAAAAATTTCAATAAATTTTTTTTTCATTAATCTAATAAAGAAGCATACATAAAGAAAAAAAAATAAAAATACGATATAAGATAACTAAACTAAATTAATCTTCTAACTATGCTTGATGGTAGATATTTCTCCTTGAATTCTTTCGTCGTCCTCCATGTAAACAGCGATAGAATGATTGAAAGATTTGGTCTAGAAACTTCAAAAAAGAAAGTTAGATGAAAATATGAAAAAAAGGGATAGCGGCACTAGGATTAGGATCTCTTCTAGATTTGGTGGAAGGAATGCTAGGGTTAAACCTCTCCTAATCTTTTTGGTATGTGGAGAAGGGATCTATAAAGGAGTTTGGTGGCGGCAAGGACAAGGTGGAAGGAATGCTAGGGTTAGGACGACGTAGAGAAGAGAGAAAAAAGAAGGACGATGACAGCTAGATAGACTTCTTGGATGTGGAGAATTGAGAGATGGATGGAAGGAAGATGATCTCTAAAAGAGGGTGTGTAAGGCCTACATCCTCCTGGAAGAGGGGGCGGCATGAGCTTATATAGAGGAGAGGGAGAGAAGGTGCCATGAATAAGGATCATTGAATTTAGAATTTGGTTTCCTAGCCTTGGGATTATATTTCTTATTTGCTCCATTGATTTTCTTCCTATTTTGCATCCATGAGTTCGTGCCTTGAATTAATCTCTCTTGAATCTTCATTAGTTGCTTCTCATTCATTGATCTTTTAGTTGTGTTCATATTTGGATCCATATGATATATGATATTATAATTTGAGCCCTTGATTTTCAAGTTGTATTCATTCTTCATTGAAGGGCCCTTTATGAATGGCGCTTCATCTATGGACCCTTAGATGTAGTCTTTTGCTTTTTAGCCCTTAGATCTCCTACTTAATTGGTTGCCCTCCTTAGAATTAGTCTTGGTTCACTTGATTTGAAGCCTAATTGGATTGAATTGAATCCGATCTCTTGATTACCAATAAATTAGAATAAGAACATCAAATTTTAATTAATTAATATCAATCAGTGCAATATTTAATGTTCTTATTATTATAAATTAAGTATTCATCACTCCTTCCCTCTCTTCTTCTTTGAAGCCACCATCGTGTTCACCTTGTTGGACACGAAAGCTCATAGGAGATATGGTGAGAGGCCTCAATTTCTTTATTCTTTTCTCCTGATCTTTTTTCTCCTCTTTCAACTATCATCAGCAAAAATCTAGCATGATGTTGCCAGATTTTTGTTAGAACAAATAGAGCCTTATGTGTTGAATGGCATGCTATTTGGAGTAGATCAAGCATACCAGCCCAAAATCCAAATCAAATACCAAAAAAAAAAAGAAAGAAAGAAACATTGGAAGAGAAATAAATTTAGGAGAGAGATCATTATTAAAAAGTAATGAAGCGATACAAAGAAGCTTCCTCGTACCTCACCAAAGAGGACACCTCAAACCCTCTCTTCCCACCATAATTTTCATGCACACTTTTCCACTGTCTTGCATATGGTTCCACCCATAAAAGAGACACCAATGATCCTCTTAAATAAAGCATCATGTGAATGGGACTTTGACTTATATCTTGACTCAAAAATAAAAAATTGACTAGAATATAAACTCTAATAACCTTTAGAAAGAAATAATTAAATAGATTAATACTAGGAATAGAATTCTAAAGTTATTAAAACTAATGACCAACTAAAAATAGAATTCTAGTTGGATTTAAACTTGATAATGAATCTTAATACTCTCGCTCATTGTAAAGTCTATATTAACAATACTAAATTTGTCAATGTCATGAAATACTATAATAGCCATCGCCATTATTGCCACAGTAATAATACATATAACAACTTGTTAAACCAATAATTGGATAGTGAAACTCTTTTATTAGCTCGAATATTAATTCTTTCATTAGCTTGTTCTCTTCAATACATATATTAAAATCAATGATGTCCTACATCTCTAAGCACTTACTCCATGGTCACGATGTCGAGATTCTTTCAAGCATTTAGCTTAACTTAAGCAACTTTAGGTATTTGATAAGTATATTAATTAGGACGTAAAAGTATTAAATCCCTTAGTAATTGATCCATATTATATAGAATTTGATACTTTTTATCCTCTTTGGTAAAAAATTGAAAGATTGTTTTAATCAAGGCCTAAACTGGTCCAGACCCAAATTAAAACTCAAGCACAAGGGGCTAAGTGCAATCACCTAAAGGGCTATCAAGATCAATGGCTAAGAAGTAATGCACTAAGATCTAATGGCTTACAAAAGAGGTGCCACATCCACTCTAACTAAATCCTAAAAAGAGAGATGCAAGACCCAGAAAGAAAGGGTGCGAGATCTAGGAGGCGAGACATGAGACCCAGAGCATCCAAGGAATTGAGGCATGGAAAGAAAAGGGATGCTAATTATTTTCTTTAAAAGCTCATGACACCTCTATATAAGAGAGAGAGAAGATGTCCAAGCATATGCCATCAAGCCCTCACACCTCCTCTCTTTCCACGTATCTCTCCTCCTTTCTTCCTCCTCTCTTTTCCATGCTAAAATTCTCTCTCTTCTTTCTTCCACACGTCTTCACCTTTTCCCCTTTCTTCTTCTACCTTTTCATTCAAAGAAAGGTGCTTAGATCTAGAGAGGGACGGTCAGATCTACAAAAAAAGTATAGCAGAATCAGAAACTTCTTTTTCTTTTCTTCCAAAAGCCAGAAGAAGAAGATGGTGGTAGTAAGCGATATCCTTTCCATGAGTGGCTAATTTTCTCACCTTTAGGAGAGTAGATGAAATATTTTTCTTCATATGAGTTGTATTTTCTTTTGGAACATTATTGATTTTTTTTTTGTATGCAATCAACTATTTAAGCAATCTAAGGTTGTCTTCCTTTTATTATTATCAAATTTTTAGCGGGCGTAAGCAGTTTCTATATTTTTCTTATGCACTTAAATAGTAGTTTTTATTATTATGTGATCTATATATTCTCGAATATTCTATGACAACATAGGGATGGGCCATGATCGAAAGATATGGGCCGTACCGAGCAAGATAGGGTATGTTGCAAAATAGATCGTAGATTTATCTTTCTTGAAAATCATTAAAGGCTTATAGCTTTTTAGTGATTCTGATTGCTTTCTTTGATAAAAGATTCATATGACTAAAGATGGATTTAAAATCTCAAGGTACTTTCTTTTAATCTTTATTTTTGTAATTTTACTGTTATTAATCAAGTTTTCTTATTTCAAGCAAATTTTACTATGTTTTTATAATCTTTGTTATTTTCTTTCTTTGTTATTTTTGTCTTTGAATGCAACTCAGTCCAAAGATTCTTGAGGAATCGACACCTGGTCTCACTCTATTCTATATAAGTTGAACCAGAGTTATAAATTAAATCAATCTTTCATCTTTGGTGTGAGCCTTAGCGATAGGCATCGTGAATCAATAGCATTTACATATATAGTTGGCTTCTATATATGAAATCAAATCTTCATGTATAAAGTCTTTTAATTGCTTAAACTTTGGAGTAGCTTCAAAATTAACTGACATACCAAAAATATTGTCGAACACCAAGACACAATAAGAATCATCTCCACCAAGCATATCTCTTGGCTACTTGATCTCTAAAACTACTTTAAAATTAGTCAGCTCTTCATTCTCATGATTGACTAAAAATCCATATAAAACATCCATATCTTGGATAGTTTCAACATAGAACTCTCCCACATGATTTGATTCCTCAATATGGATGTCTATAACTGGATTAACCATAATATCCTTTGATTCTTCTTGAGCAATTTCAAAATCAACCGATCATTCAATCATGATCTTTATTGAACTTGATATAGTATTCACTTGATCATGCTCTTCTTGCTCTAAATTTTCTTTTAGACTTAATTGATTTTCAAGCTGATCAACCTTATATGCTTCGAGTCTCTAGAAGTCGATCCAATCTCTAACTGATCAAGCTCTTTCTATTTTAAATCTTCATCTTTAAACTAATTTTGTTCCTCTTTGAAACTTTTTAAAAAGTCTGAAACTAGAATCCACGTTTTAGATAATTTAGGATGCATCACCTTGCTAGAATTTGAGTAGACAACCACAAGATTTCATACTTCCTTCAGCTCTTTTGCATCTTGAATATGAAAATAATTTTTTTTATTAACTAAATTTGAAGAATCCATATTATCTTTTTGGATATTAGATTTCACTCTTTTCTTATAATCTTATCTATTGGCATCATTTTTGACTCATGCAAAATATCCCATAAATTCTATCCCTTTAAATAAGACTTGACAAGAGCCTTCTAATATACATAATAGACGTTATTTAACTTATGAAGAGAAGTGGCAGTAGTAAAAGCAACCTTATTGATATTGGAAAGATTAGACATATCATAACTAAACCCATTGATAAAGATAGTAATAGCATTGACCATGATGATTTGCCCCTTGAATCATCAAAAAAAGAGTCCATACGCTTATACTATCACACAACAAATTATTGCATGTTCATAACAAGTATATGTTTTTAATTTTGAAATCTGCATGCTCTCTTAATTCTTTATATCTTGTTATTTTGATTGTTAATTATATAAGAAAGTTAAGTCAAAATAAGCTTGATTGGATAAGAAATTATTTGTGTAAATCTTATGAATTAAAATTTTGACATTCTTAGTAGATACCTAATTATTGAAATTTCTTAACAATTTCATGATCTAAGAACTTCAAAATAAGACATTTATTTATAAAAGATCATGTATTTGATATTATTGTTTTGCATAATAAATCATTGCATCTTAGTTTGATCTTTAGGACCTTGAAAATCTTCTAGTTAGACCTCACTCATAGAGCTTTTATCTAATTCTCCCTTATGCAATTTGATCATATCTAAATTGATTATTTTTAATCCCCCAAATTGATTCATTCATTCTAATTAAAACACCCTTTGATCATGGATTTGATTTGCCATTGATAATTTGAATAAATTTTGTTTGGATTTAAAACTTCTTAAACTATTTACTGTATTAAGGAGCTAACTCTTGGATTAGAGGAATAAACTCATATGTTTAAGAAGAAAAATAGTTCTATAAGGAGTTGACCACCATTTTTACTAAAGTTGAACTTTTGTCAAAAGTTGACCTTTTGTCAAAAGTCGACCTATGATTAACAAGAGTTGACCTCTATGTCGGGGATGGATTTTTTAATCTGAGTTGTTCCATTGAGCCTTCTCTCCTATCTCATTTCTTTTAAGTCAAAACTTCATCCGAAAGCCCTCTCCCACTTGATTCGAAATAACTTGGCCCATTTCCAACCAATTTTCCATGATTTAGCTATCTAATGGCTCCTTGTAAATAGTTTGCCCGAAGAAAAAGGACACATGCAGAAATTCTTATGAGTTCTCTAAGCCTTTCTCCTATGCATGAACAAAGATGCAAATTGAGGAATGATCGAAGACAGTCATCCATGGCCCAGCATGCTCCATCTCAAGTCCCTCCTGCACCTTCACCTCCTCCACCATGGCTAACCCCAACTCGAACTCCTGTATCATCTAGAATTGTGTCGATAGAAAGACAAGTGGATTTTGAGTTCTTAGACTATGAAGGTTTCTAGATCAAAAAATTAGGGTGGAAATTTCTATGCTTATTGGATGTTTTGACCTACCCTATCTTGTAAGAGAATTCTTTAAAAATCTAAAATTCGAAGATAGGATCATTGATATTGAGGTTTGGTGTGTTCGCATTGTACTAGATGTAGATCAATTAGTATGGATACTAAGGATGATCACTGAAAGAAGCTTGTCTGATCATTTAAAGAAGAAGTCTCTTGGCTTGAAGTATATCTTGGATAGAGATGAGGTAGATAAGTTAGAGGAGGTGAGCACGAACTAGTTGAGCATTAAGATGTGCCTCCTACATCACATGGCAAGTCGGATTTTCTTCTCCAAGATGGGAAGATTCAACTTTGTTTGACATCACTTTTATGTGCCATGTGATACAAAAGATTCTCCTGAACTTGCCAATGAAGAAAAAATCTAGGGTTTCTTGTAGATATTTTAAAATTTTTTCAAAATAGATCAATAAAAATAATAAATTATTCATATTAATTTATTAAAAATATATAATTAAATCCTAGATCTAAGATTTAATAGTATGATTTATGTATGCAAATAAATTTTAAATTAAATATTAAATAAATATAATAATATTGATCATATCAACATCAAACCAAGATTAGATCTAATGTAGTGGGAGAAAGAGATCGAATCTCTTTTACCTTTTGCAAGTTGGGATTTTCAACTTGCTGATCCAAGGCTAAGGTTGTTGCTTTGAGTTGCACATGCATCTGATCTCTATGAAAAATTCACATAAAGTTTCAATTGTTAATCTGAAGTCTAATGACTGAAAATTAGTACAATGTACTAGCACTGCATTGATCCTTCTTTAACAATTGATGTTGAATCCTCTACTTCAAATGATCTTAGACTCTCCAAGGATCAAAGAGGAGATGGGAGGATCTGAAAGAACTCTATTTCATCATCTTTCTCTCAAAAAGATTATGAACAAAAGATCTAAGAGAAATCCTAAAGAAGACCTCTCTTCTTTTTTTCTTTTCTCTCACCAAGACACAATGGTTTATGCCTTTACAAAGCCCAACACCCAAAGATCCTTAGCACCCAAGGTTTCCACGCCCAAACACTCTCTCTCATATCTAAAATTTAGAAAAATTTCATGCCCTAACTCCCTTTAAATAGAGAGTTATAATAGAATCCTTGTCTAGGTCAAATATCTAGAAAGACATGTCCAAATTGAGCAAGAATTGGGGCGTCAACTCTTGGGCACCCCCTCCTTATTTTTTTGTATACACTCCAGGGAATATGCACACAAAAGTATTCTATTTTTCATGAAAAAATTAGAAAAAAATTAGATGGTTCGGTGCTGCAAAGAGATAAGAAAAGATGATATATCAAACTCTATCTAATAGAGTCCTAGATCAAAACAACTTGTTTGTTGTGATTTATTCTACAACTAATTTTCTTCTAAAACGGTGAGAGATATAAAATTGTTTTGACCTATTCCATAACTAATTTTCTTCTAAAAAGGTGAGAGACATAAAAGGGGCATCAATACTCTCTAGAAATAAAATCTCCCATGAAAATTTCAAGAAAATTGGTGTGGGGGGCATGGAAAGCAAGGTAGCACAAGATGGAGAAATCCTAGTTACACTAAGACTTCTAATTTTGACTTGGTCCAACTTACTATTTGAATCTAATTAAATCAAAACTAATGCAACCTAATTAAAGATGATCTTAGTCTAACTAAAAGCATAATTAAATCAGATTAAATTAAATTTAAATCTAATTTAATTTTTAATTAAATTAGAAATTGGATGCATACAAATCCTAATTGAACAGGGACTTGTTCTTCTTTGCAATTGAATTATCCAATAAACCAATTCAGCTTTATCCAATCAAATTCAAACTAAATCTAATCAAATCTTATTCAATTAGACTTAATCTTAGCTCTTTGACTTTATCAAATTAAGCCAATTAACAATCCAATTACTAATCAATCCTTCTGCAATACTTGTACTAGGTCAAACATTAATCGTATTGATTGTTTGATATTAGAATGATTCTAAATTATTGATCAATCATCTGATCAAATCAAGACCACTTATACATGTGACCTCATAGATTCGAATATAAGTCGGTAGTATAAAAATAAATTTTTGTACCAATCGAAGTAACCATCTAGTAATGATACTCGATGGTTGAATATAGTTTCTGTATAATTTATCCTCTTGATCTTAATGCTCATAGGATAACTTAGAATTTAACTGTCAATCCTGATTAGGTTATCTATATTATATTTTAAAATATCAAATTTATCTCATGGATTATCCTGATCAAGATTTTGCTAAATTAAAATATAATGATATATTTTTTCCAAACTCTTGGATTGGTTAATTCCATCTTGATTACTCACCGACTTTTCAAGTACTTGACTGTGTCTAAAAATCTTCCATCACTGAATTAAAAATTCAGATAGTCTAACACCAAAGCATAGTGAGTTGCTTGTAAATCATCATGGTGATCTCAGATCTAAGGAACACTTATATCTATATCCCATCAAAGTAATTCTCGATAGTAGAATGCTCTAGAGTTGATCACGTTCAATGATGATGTACTCTTACATCTTACCTGTATGCCATACCAGTATCTCTACACTTCTTGATTAAGAGGATAATAAATCTATATGGTATACAATGACCTATACTCGATAAACATTGTTATCCTAATTAACAATGTATCATTTGATCATGAACAGTTTAAGAACTAATCGATAAATCCTCTCTTTATCGAAACTAAATAGTCCTAAGGACTTCATCACAATATGAAGTTCATTAGAAGATGTAGACTTTATGATGAAAAGTTAGAATATAATTTTATTTAAGAATAAATTATTTATAATTATAAAATAGCACAACCGTTTATAGATTGATGATTAACTTTGGGATATAATTCCCAATAACTCTCACTTGTCCTAAAGCCATTCGGTATAGTATCTAATATCCATCTTTAATTTGTGGTTGTCGAACTTCTTTATCATTAAGGCTTTAGTAAAATGGTCGGTCAGGTTCTTCTTTTCATCAATCTTTTGAAGATCGACGTCATCTCGATCTATGATCTTTCGGACTAGATGGTAATGGTGCAGTATGTGCTTCATCTGCTAGTGTGCCTTTGATTTCTTCGTCTGAGCAATGGCATCAGTGCTGTCATAATAGAGCAAGATCAGACCATTAAAAAAAGATGCTACTTCGATCTCGATGATAAACTTTCTCAGCCATACAGCTTTCTTTATAGCATCTGATGCTGCGATGTACTCTGCCTCGCATACAATCTGCCATAGTGTGTTGCTTAAAATTTTTTCAGTAGATGACTCCATCATTTAGGGTAAAGATATAATCCGACATATTTCTGCTATCATCATGATCAGATTGGAAGCTAGAGTCTATAAATCTCATAAATTTTAGATCTAACTCATCATAAACCAGTCATTGGTTCTTAGTATTTTTTTAATACTTAAGGATGGTTTTCACCATCTTCTAGTGGTTCTTTCCTAGATCAGATTGGTATATACTTACTACTCCTAATGAGTATGCTACATCTAATCTTGTACATATCATGGCATACATGATAGATCCTACTGTCAAAGCATATGAGATTCTACTCATACGCTCTCTCTTTTCAGGAGTTATTGGACAATCCTTCTTAAAAAAAAAACTTTTTTGACTTATTGAAAGATAGTCCTTTTTAGAATTCTCCATGCTGAACCTCTTCAGTATAGTTTCTATGTACGTAGATTGAGATAACCCAAGCATCCTCTTAGATCTATCCCTATAGATCTTCATTCCTAGGATGTAAGATGCTTCATCCACTTTCTTTATGGAGAACTGAGATGATAGCTAAATTTTTATTTCTTACAGTGCAAGAATATCATTTTTGATTAAGAGAATATCATTCACATATAAGATAAGAAATACTACTATTCGATCATTTGTCTATTTGTAAATGCAGAGCTCTTCTTCATTCTTAACGAAGCCATATGTTTTGATCATCTTATCAAAATACATGTTCCAACTCTAAGATACTTGCTTTAATTCATAAATAGATCTCTAAAACTTGCATACCTTGGACTTATCCATGGATGTGAACCCCTCAGATTGTATCATATACACCTCTTCAGTCAGCTCTCCATTCAGAAAAACTATCTTCATATCCATCTGCTAGATCTTATAATCCAGATAAGCATCTATTGCAAGCATTATCCGAATAAATTTGAGCATTGCTATAAGAGAGAACGTTTTATCATCGTCAATACCATAAAGTTGACGATACCTCTTGGCAACCAAACGAGCTTTATAGATCTTTACCTTTCTGTCTGTGCTTCTCTTCCTCTTGAAGACCCACTTACACCTAATGAATTTAATCTTTTCAAGTGGGTCAACCAATGTCCATACACCATTGACCTTCATGGACTCCATCTCGGATTTTATAGTCTCTAATCATTTCTTGGAACCAGATCTTTGTATTGCATTCATATACGTGATCGGATCCTCATCATTCTCATCGAGTTTGAATGGATCACTATCCTAGAATAAGAAATCATAGTATCTATTCAACTAATATGATACTCAATCGGACCATCTTAATGATGCAGGTATACTGAGCTCTAGATTTGATCAAATCATACTATAAGAAATAGGGATTTTGCTGATGCAATATTTACCTACGCAAAATTTTACGTAGGTAAAGAGGATAAATAGTTGCGCAAAAAGATAAACATCGATAAAATTGGCATAATTAGCTATGCTATAAATTAAACATTATAAAATATAATTAACCACGTAAAAATAGTGTCAGCATTTAAATAATAGCATCGATAATGGATAGTTTTAATTTTTTAATATTTGATAAATATTTGCTGATGATAAATTAGCATAGATAATAAGACTAATTATCCACGTTAAATTCTTTCATAGGTAATTAGATTTATTGCCTACATTTATTTAACATCGGTAAATATTTTCTTGATTAATTTTTTTATTTTTATAAATAATTTATCAACACTAAGCTAACATAGGCAATAAGGCCAATTGCCTACGCTTAACTATTACGTAGGCAATTAGCCTTATTTTCTACACTAAACTAACATCGATAAATACTTTATTATTATTTTTTATTTTTATAAATAATTTATCGATGATAAGTTAGCATAGGTAATAAAACTAATTACTCACATTTAATTCTTTCATAGATAATTAGGTTATTGCCGACGCATATTTAACATTAGCAAATATTTTTTTTGATTAATTTTTTTTACTTTTATAAATAATTTTTCGACGCTATATTAACGTAGCCAATAAGGCCAATTGCCTATTGTTAAACTTTACATAGGTAATTAGTTTTATTTCCTATGATAAATTGATGTTAAAAATATTTTTTTATTAATTTTTTTTTTATTTTTATAAATAATTTATCGATGATAACTTAATGTAGATAATAAGACTAATTATCTATACTTAATTCTTTCGTAAGTAATTAGACTTATTGCCGACCCTTATTTAACATTGGTAAATATTTTTTTTGATTAATTTAATTTATTTTTATAAATAATTTATCGATGCTAAACTAACGTAGGTAATAAGGCCAATTGCCTATGGTTAGATCTTACATAGATAATTAGCCTTATTTCCTACACTATATTAACGTTGACAAATATTTTTATTTTTTATTATTTTTTATTTTTATAAATAATTTATCGATGATAAATTAGCATAGGTAATAAGGCTAATTACCCATGATTAATTATTCCATAGGTAATTAGGTATTTCCAACATTTATTAAACATCGACAAAGATTTTTTTTATTAATTCTCTTTTACTTTTATAAATAATTTATCAATGCTACATTAAGCTAGGGAATAAGGCTAATTACCTATGGATAGATTTTACATAGATAATTAATTTTATTTTCTATGATAAAATGATGTCAAAAAATATTTTTTTATTAATTTTTTTTTTTATAAATAATTTGCCTACGATAAGTTAGCGTAGGTAATAAGGCTAATTACCCATGCTTAATTCTTTCATAGGTAATTAGGCTTATTATAGATGCTTATTTAATGTCGAAAAATATTTTTTTGATTAATTTTTTTTATTTTTATAAATAATTTATTGATGCTAAACTAACATAGGCAATAAGGCTAATTGCCTATGGTTAAATCTTACGTAGGTAATTAGCCTTATTTTCTATGCTAAATTGACGTCGATAAATTTTTTTTATTAATTTTTTTATTTTTATAAATAATTTACTGATGATAAATTAATATAGATAATAAGATTAATTATTATTAGTTTTCATAGGTAATTTTCTTATTTATAGCATTCATTATCTACGCAATTAAGAGCGTAGGCAAATATTGAGTTATTTTAATAATTTTTTTTATAAATAATTTATTGATATAATTTTAAATTTTAAAATTTATCTTCATCATTCATTATCTAAATAATTATTATTAGATTATCATTATAAAAATCTACCTCGATCATATTGTCCTAGCTATGTCAATCAATAAAATTTAATTCGATGGTCATGAATGATCGTATGATGATCTAATAGATAGAGACCACTGATAGATCTAAAAACTTATAAAGATGATCTCAGTGATATTTATAGCATACTATCAAAATTTTATCTCAATCGAACATCATTATTATAGTTAATTTAGCACAGAATGATTTCAATCGTTAAATAAAAAATTAGTGATCAAAAGGCCAAACGCGTCCAATTATAAGATAATTTTTTAGATTAATGATCTTTGCTAATACTTTGATTATTTTTATATTGATGATCATAAAATTCAAACCATATATACATGAACAATCTAAAATTTTATGTCTCTTGATACTAATTCTTGAGATCACTAGATAAATATACTTATATTTTTATAAGATCTACTTAATATGGATGGTTTATATACGTATAATTTAAATTTTTCAATCATAATCGTATAAATGATGAAAGTAGTAGCAAAGATTATAGTTCTAAAAAATCATCTAAATCGAACGTCGTTTGACTTTTTGATCACTCATTTTTTATTTAATAATCAAAATTATTTCTTACTAAATTAATCATGATAATGATGTCTGATTGAAGTAAAATTTTGATTGTATATTATAAATATCACCGAGATCATTATTACAAGTTTTTAAATTCATTGGTGATCTCTATTTATCAGATCATCATGTGGTCGTTCCTGACCATCGAGATGAATTTTATTTATCGACATAACTAGGGCAACCTGATCGAGGTAGACTTTTATAACGATAATCTAGCCCGAGCTCATAGAAATACTTTTTAAATCCAAACAATCTATGTACATAAAATAATAATCCATGAAAATTGAGTCGATCCAATTTCAGATAAGCCGACTAACCTACAACTGGGTGGGCACAGTCCTAGACTGAGCCGACCCAGTTGTGTATCATGCCAACAGTCCAAAAATGCTATTTTCTATGTAGATTTTTCTCTGAGACCTAACCGATCCAATTCTGGATTAAGCTGATCTGGTTTCTAACTGAGCTAGCTCAGTCTCAGAGTGAGCTGATCTAGTTTCTGAACTTTACCATTGAGACTGATTCTTCTTAGGACTTGCTCCCATCTTTTTATGATCTATCTTTTCATATTTTCAAGACTTGAGAGTGCCACTTCTAAGCTCACATCTGGCCTCTATAAGAAATCCACATGAAGCCTTGATCATTGATCTAAAGTTTAGTGACTGAAAATCAGCATAGTGTGCCAGCACTATGCTGATCCTTCTTTGATGGTTGATGGTAAATCCTCTTCTTTGAATGATCTTAGACTCTCCAAAGATCAAAGAGAAGATGGGAGGATCTAAAAGAACTCTTTTTCCTCATCTTTTTCTCTTAAAAAGATTATGGAAAAGAGATCTAAGAGAAGACCTCTTTTCTCTCTTTCTTTTCTCTCACCAAGACACAATGATTTGTGCCTTTACAAAGCCCAACACCCAAAGATCCTTAGCACCCAAGGTTTTCATGCCCAAACACTCTTTCTTAATGCTAAAATTTATAGAAATTTTATGTCCTAACTCTCTTTAAATAGAGAGTTATGATAGATATAAATAGTACCAGTCAAGATTGTCCCGATTCTAATGGAAAAAAGAAAGCAAGGCACAAAAACTTGGAATCATTTAAACATCCCTATTTGGCTACTCCAAGCCTCCCACAGCCGATTGAGACTCTTGAGAATGAAAAAAAATAGAGGAACCGTCAGAGAAAACATACGAAAAATCAACAAAAATAAAAGAAAGATGAAAAAAGTAGAGAGGTAAGACCTTTCCCACATGGATTGATCATTTTTTTTTCTTTTCACATTTTTTTTCTTTTCTTTCCCTTTTTGGAGATGATCACCTGAGGGAGATCAGAGGGGTTTGGTTCTAGTTGGGTTTTATTTTTGCTTTTTTTCATTTCTTTCCCTTTTCGAAGATGAGCACCTGAGGGAGATCGGAGGGGTTTGGTTCTAGTTGGGGGTTTTTCTCAAGCATATAGGGACATAGGAAAAACCAACAAAAACAAAGGAAAGATGGAACATAAGACCTCTTCCCACATAGATTGATTTTTTTTCCTCAATTTGTTCCATGCTCAAGAGTCCCAACTGGGTGGGAAGCTTGGGGCAATCGAACAGAGAGGCTTGGAGCGATCGAAGAGGGAAGCTTAGATGATGGTTGGGTATTTCCATTCTTTTTTGGCCTTTTTTTCTTTTCATTTCTTTTTTTTAGAGATCTATGGGAAGGAAAGCACCTAAGGGAGGTCAAAGAGGAAGGCCAACATTGGTGGTGATGGGGAGGAAGGGGATGGTGGAGACCAATGGGAGGTTCCAGTGAGGAGAGGAGAGGAGGCAAGCATCTCTGCAAGAGCTGCAGAACATTCCAAATAGCTCGAAATGGATTTGATAGAAAAAGGGAAAAAAAAGTCAAATGCTACTGGTGATTAAAAAAGAAAAATCATTGAGAAGGGTTTAGAGCTTGACACGTGGCATGTTGGGAGAGCTCTGAACTCTCCTTCTATAGATATAGATATATTTCAAAGGGATTTAAACATATTAAGCTGGTCAACTTAAATATGATAGAAATAGATTAAGCATATTTTAAATAGATTAATGATCCAATAGGATCATCAAATTTAATGTGAATCATTTTAGTCATTATGGATTAATGATAGGAGGATCACTAGATTTGGTGAAGCTGTTGGCTCGAAAGCTAAAAGGGTAGTCTGGCTCTATTGGATCATTGACTCATCGATATTATGGAGTGCGTCATCTCAAATCCATTGGATGTTGTAGGAGTTGAAGTGGCTACTATCACTTTAGAAGATCAATAGAGCCATCGACTGGCACACCATCGAGAAGCACTTCAACAAGCTCACTATTCATGGTATCGTACCTCACTTCTTATTTGGCCAGTGCAAATTTCTCTCTCTTAGTTTTTTGTTCTATATTCTTTTAAGGTTGGTCCAAACTGGTTTGGGCTAGACTTAAGCCTGAGTTAATAAATTGGCAATCTCATCCTTCTAAATCGAAGAGTGGGGAGACTATCCTTCACCTTGGATAATATCGCCCTTCACTTTCGATAATGAACTCTAGGTCTCTAACCGTCCAATGCGATGGCCAAACAGGAAAGCTTAGTCGATGGGTCATTAAGGGTTTTGAGTTGGATTTATATGTAAGGGTTTGAATGGTATAAATATTTTATCAATGATAAGGATGGGCTATTCAAGGATTTATAGTTCAAATCCTTCCATCCACCAATTATAAATTAACTTTTTAAAAAACTTATAATACCAATTTTTGATAGATTATTGGTCACAATATCTACTTCTATTCATTAAAATATTTCTGACCATATTTCCATCAAAACAACTATTCCAATAATTTAAAAATTATTGAAAATATGCTTCTGATAAAAAATTTCATCAAAAACGTTTGTGGCAAATACTTTATCACTAAATCAATCATAGATATTTTTTATACTTTTTTAATTTTGTTAAAAAATAATTTGATAGATTTTTTAACAAAATTATTTCTAATAAATAATTCATCAAAATTTTATTAGAGATTTTGAGATGTATCAATTTTATTTTGTTTCTCCTTTATTGATAGCAATCAATCAATGATCCATCAGAAATTTCTAAACGATCATGTCTATTAGAAAATTTCATCAGTGAAGCCTATATTTCTAGTAGTGATGGAGGAAGGTTATGGTAGTGGTAGGACCAGGCCATGCTCTATAGCAGTCGATGGGAGTACCGACAAGAAACCTCCATAGCCAACAAAGGAATCCTAGGTAGTGGAGAGACCTTTCTCCCTCTACGCGGTCTAATCCAGGAGATAGAACGTCAGAGTTTCTATTGGTGAGATGGATGGTAATTTTATTATTTTACTTAATCAAGAGAGATGGGGTCGGTGCTTTTTTTTTTATTTTGGTGTTCATCTCTTGGCACCAATTACTTTTTACTAATACTTAGTATATTTTTTAGCAAATTTGAGTTATCCATGTTTACCTATTTGTAGATTTGATTTACTGATATTTAATCATTGAAACATAAATTAAAAATTAATTATAACATTTTCACATTTGACAAATGTGGGTATGTATAACTTTTTTTTTTTAGAATTTGATCTTTTACTATGTATATACTTTACATGACTAAAAAGCATAGGTGTATATAACTTTTCTTGTAGTGTTTTCTTTCTTTTATATTCTACTTTTCCATAGTAAGGAACAAGTAGGAGTGGTGGAGATCAGAGATAGTAATGCAAACATGGATTGGTGGAGAGGCATATAGGAAGTTGGCTTGGAGGAGGAAGTGGAAGATTAGTGATAAGAGCACGATGTTGTCGTTAGGATACCATATTTATCAGTTTAATTTTAACTTCTTAAGTCGATTAAAAATATGTAGTAAGTAGTAAATCAGGTTGAATCTATAGAAAAGATAATATTTTAGTTTTGAAATCTTTAATTTTTATTAAAAAATTTAAAAAATTAAAGTTAAAAAATAAAATTATAAATAAAAAATAAAAATTAAATGATGTAGAAAAATAAACTTGGTATTAAGATCTACTAGTTAGATCTTAGTATCTACTTGTGATAAAAATAAAGAGCAATAAAATTAAAATATAAAAATTAAATTATAATTAAAAATAAAGAGCTAAAATTTAAATAGCTGAAAAAGTAAATTTTGCATTAATTAAAAGTTTAGAATTTAAATACATAAAATTTAAAAGAAAAAAAAATTAAAAGTAGTTGATCTTGATCTTGGATCAACGTTGGCATTGAGATGGTATAGAAGTCTAGTTCTTCCTCTCGATATCATCTCTCTCGAAGCAATCTTAAATCCCAAGTATAGCTCTAACCTATACCATCATCTTTTCATGATCAATGATAGCTTTTCTTGGAGGCCTGGGATCTTATTTATAGGTGTTAGAGGGTTGGAGTATTTTCTTTTAAGCAATGTGGGACTAAGAGAGTGTTTTGATCATCAAGTATGGAGAAATTTTGATAAAAATTAAATTAAAATTTTCTGAATTCTAGCCATCAAATCTTGATCAAATGATCCCAAAATTGCCAAAAATCAATGTATAATAAGCCAAAATATAGTCAAAATTAATGTGAACCATTGGATCGAGTTAATTTGGAGAAGATTGGGTTGCTGAATCGTTGTTGGGTGTTTAAATCACCATTGAAAGGTCTGTCGGCCATCCGATCAGGCTCTAGAATGCTGTCGATCATCAGATCGTGTGTTGGGAGTCTGATGGAATTTGAATCAAGGTAGAAAAAAGCCTCTACCATTCGATCTTGATTTGGGCAAAATTTGGCTGTCAGATCAAGCTCTAAAGCATTTGGGTCGTTAGATCGTGCATAGGGAGGTGGCTGAATTCGAATCAAGATAGGAATTAACCCGAACCATTAGATTTTAACTGGCAGCAACCACAGCTGCACGATCGTATTATTATTATTCCCATGGACCTTATGAACTAGGCATTTTGCAGACTTAAGCCAATCAGCGCACGACATGGGTGTGAAATGACCAAAATACCCTCCCTTAGAGGTCTACCATGAGTCACGATGAATTTGATGTCAGCCTGACGTGAGTGGCACACGGGATGAGTCGGCCTTCTAAGTGGCTTGCGGTGTGTAGGCTGAGTTGGCTGGGCTAGGCACGTTTGGATGCATCGGCTGAAGAGTGCGCACCATCTGAGCTACAGAGCCGACTGAGCCATTTATTTTTTTTTGAAAATTCATATTAGATTCGTTTTAGCTTTGATTTGCTCCAAACTTATTTCATTATGATCAAAAAAATGAGTTCTTTCCATTGATAAATATATTTTTTAAAAATAATAAATAAAAATATTTAATTTTTAGAAATAAATATAAATTAATTAATAAATTAATATTTTTATTAGTTTTTTATTATAATTATCACATTCTCTAACTTATGCTTCGCTCATTCTTAAGTAAAGTAAGAATTTAATTTTAGATATTTTTTAACTTTAGAGTTTCAAATTTTACCTAAGTAATTTTTAAGATAGCCATTAATATTCAATAGAGCATAAGTAAGGTATATCATTGGAATATTAATACTTACTAATATAAAAATTAAGTGAAGAATATTAAATTTTTTTAAACTTTTTTTAAATTATTTCTATCTTTATCTCTGAATCATCTAAACTTTTATATGGACAAGTGTATTGCTACTTCTGTCATTTATTTATTGATTTAATTTTTTTTATTATTTATATTGCTTATTTTTTAACGTGAATATCATTGCTTGCTTAGGCAACAAGATTTAATTACTTGATGAAAAACCAATATATATATTTTTTTTAATATTATTTTATTATTGAATGCCTTAATTTCTTAAGCTTTCTATTTGATTCATGTAGCGAGTCTTGGACCAATAACTTTCAAACCAGTTGGCTTTAGGGCATTAGATATAAATTACCCCTCAGGCTTACTAGCTCAAATCAAACAGGCTATAAGTTAAGACTAGCTTTACAATGAATTTTCTTGCCTTTTGCATCTTTTGATGCAAAACTCAATGCTTGCTTAGGCAAAGAGGCCCGATTACTTGATGAGAAGTACTTAAAAATTATTTTATTTTTTTTATAAAGAAATATATAGTTATCCTACATAAGTCCATAAAAAATAGACTTTTCTTTGATGTTAGCAGAAAAAATCAAAATTGCTCGAAGAAAATTTTTTTATATTCTAGACTAATTCTTTATTGAATTTTCTTAATACTTGATCCCTCAATATCTCATAAATTCTCTAATCTGTGCATCAATTTTCTTTAAAAATGCTTAGTTTAACTCGATTCTTAAGCATAATCGAATGTCTAAATACTAAATACTAACTATTTAAAAAAAAATTTAACAAAATTTTAAAATTTTATTATTCTTTTTCCCAACTTAATTGACATTATCCTCAATGGAGAAGAAAAAATAAAAAATAGAAAAGAATACACCTGATGTAATATGTACTTGTGATCCAGCATGGATCTTTAAAAATTTAGACTCTCTCTTCAACTTTTGCAAAATGATCTAAAAAAAATAGACTAAAAAAATAAATTAGGCATAAAAAATTAAATATTAGATTATCTTCCAACAAGCGCTAAGTTTATCATCTTCAATCAGACATAAGGCAGCTTATCCATCCCATATCGAATACCGGATTGATAAATTTCAATGATTTTGGATTGCCAATCTTAGAAAGATAGTTTGTTATCCCTTTATTAATATATTCATTGTTAATTATGGAAATATAGTTTGCGACCCCATTCTCAGACCCATATTTCTCAGGAATCTTTCCTATTTGCTTTTCTAGAATACTCAGATATTGAGTTTTTAGATTAGAAGATAAATTTGATACAATGGGTACAGAAAAAGTGTGTAAAGATGGTTTTAACTCTGGAGGTAAATTAATATAATCTTGTTTAAATAACTCTGTTAACACTTCATACATGCTTCTTAGTTTTTATAAGAAGAACTGGCTTCTAAGACTAAAGGGAATAGGACTATTAGTTTATAGATCTTGAATAAATTATCTGTTCTCTTTTTTCCTATGTTTATCTTATTTATATTGAAACCAACATTAGCATTAGTTCTGGGCTTAGGTTCTTCTATGCAGTTAGTCTTAGTACTAACCTCTTTTTCTATTTTGGCTAGCATCAGTACTAACCGCTCTTACTTGATCTTGGTATGGGTCCATAAGAATCCTATAACTTTTAAGTTCAAAAATTACTTTGGCATTCTCTAATTGAGGATTCTTAGGTGGAATATTAGATTGATAATTAGATCTAGGTAGTTGATGGATATTAGGTGGATGGTTTATAAAAATTAGTTGGCTTAGCAATTGACTTAGTTCTCTCCTCATATTAGACTCAGCTAATTATCTTATTTGTGCTTCTAGCCTGACGATGAATTCTTATTGAGTTAGAATTGATTGTTGTTGAGATAGAATTAATTATTACAGCTGGTTAAATCTATCATTGGCTAGATTGATCTATTGAGAAGATGGGTATGATGACTGATTATAATATGATGGCTTAGTAAACTGACTAGGCTGACCCTTATTATAGGCATAGTTTTGATATTGGGTCTGAACCTGAGTTTGTTAAGATATCAAGAAAAATTAGGATGGTTCCTCCAATCTGAATTATATGAATTTAAAAACAATCATTAATCAGCTTGGAGTAGCTTTGTGCAGCTTGGACTTATTCTTGGATGAAAGATAAAAATTGTGCAGCCATGGGATATTCACTCACATAATGGATTGGGCTAGCACAGATAGAACAAATCTCATGATAATTAGAGAATGATGTAAATCATGCAGGAGATTATTGACCTAGGATTAAGAGTTGATCTAATTTCTGGGCAAGAAAGTTTACTTTATTTATCAAGTTCAAATTAATCTTAGAACTAGATTCTGGATATTTAAATTCATGGATTTCTATCCATTTTTGGTAGAAAGATAACGAAGCATAATTAATTGAGCTTTCACTCAAGATTTCAAATAAAGTATAGGCTTCATCCTTACTTTTATTCATGAATGCACCTCCACATGATGCATCTACCATCTATCTATATTGGTCTCCTAAATTCTCATAAAAAGTTTGAACTATTTGCTACTTAGACAAACCATGATGTGGATATTTTCTAATTAGTTTTTTAAGTCTCTTCCATGATTCGTGAATTTGTTCTCCTGAAGCTGAGCAAATCCTGTGATAGCTCGCCTCATGGTGTTTGTTCGACCTATGAGATAATTTTTTTTGAAAAATTTACTTTGCAATTCAGCCCAAGTTTGGTTGGTCTCTCCATTGTACCAAGTCAGTACTTGACTTTGTCTTTAATGATAAGGAGAATAAGATTAATCTAAGGACATCATCAATTAAATTTTAAATTTTTACCATAGAGTAGATTTCTAAAAACTCATCCAAATGTTTGTAAGGATTTTTATTGGTATTTTCATAGAAAGATGGGAGCATCCGGATTATAGTTGGCTTGATCTCATAGTGGGTAGCTTGGATATCAGGTAACTGGATACAAGTCGATAGATTATAGGTAGAAAAAATAAAATATTTTTTTATCTACCTAGGTGGTTCTCTAAAATTTTCAGCCATTTGACTATTAGGTTTAATATGGTTCAGCCATTCAATTTTATGATTGAGTTCAACTAGATCAGATAAAGCAATCTCCTACCATGCATATACTAGTGCAACCTTATTGTATGGTCTAGAATTTTTAAGAATTTATTATTATTATATTATATTATTATATTATTTTATTATTTATTAAAATTTTTAATTTTTTATTATTTTATTTATTTTAATACTATTTTTAATTTGATTTAATTTAGTTTAATTTATTTATATTTTATTTTATTTTATTTTTGGAGGAAAAAAGGAGAAGAAAGAAAGAAGAGTTTTAAAGAGGAGGTCTTAAGGAGTCCTAGAGCTAAGAAGAGAAAGAAAAATTAGGGTTTAATTAGGTTTCATATTTTAGCTAGTAATCAAATTAGGCAAATGATCTTGGCTAAAGGTTGTCTTAGATCTAGATAGCTCCTAACTACCAAGATCATCTTCAAGTTCTCCAAGTATAAGATCAGCCACTCAACTGGCTAGGTAAGTATAAGATTGATGGAAGTCCTTCCATTGCTTATCTTAGACATCAATTGTGCTCGACCAGGTAAGCAAATAGAACTAATTATAAACCACCTTTATTCAGGCCCAGTCATCCCTGAACCACTTGCCTTAGACATCAGTTAAATTGACTAATCCTAATCTATTCCAACTCTTAGAGTTTCTTATCCTATTGAGTTTGAGTTTCTAGGGCCGATGTCTTAATTGATTTTAATTTAAAGACTTAAATCAATGCAAGATACTGGTTAGTTATTTGTGGGCTAAGGAAGGATGATCAAATTTCCACCTTATATTATTTCATGGGTTGTTTCCTTAAGTTGCTTTGAGATGAATATGCATAATCACTTTCAATAAGGGGTTCTATGCAACTAAATTAGATGTATGAAACTTAATTGAAGTTGAGATGCTCACCTTGTCTCTAGCGATCATCAAAAAAAATAAAAATAAAATTAATATGATGAATGCTCTAAGCAGCTAGGGTTTCTACTCTTATCATTAAGCTTTTAATTAGATTTAAATAGATACTTTTTAGATTAATTTAAAAATAAAATAAATAATAAAAAAAATCTAGGGTTAGGATTGACCTTACCAAGCAGGATTGGAAGCTTCTTTCTAACCCTAATCTTTTTGCTCTTCTTTTTCTGCAAAATAAACAAGAAAAGGTTAGTGAGTAATATTTATAGGAAATTAAAAAAATTAAAAATTTATTTATAATTTAATTTATTAAAAATTAAAAAAAATTAATACTCATGCCATCTTCGATAATGGTGCCAAAAATTTGATAAAAGCATGATGTTATCGTTAGGGCACCATATTTATTAGTTTAATTTTGACTTCTTAAATCGATTAAAAATAGATAATAAGTAGTGAGTCGGATCGAATCTATAAAAAATATAGTATTTTAGTTTTAAAATTATTAAATTTTATAAAAAAATATTTTTTTAAAAAAATAAAAATTAGAAAATAAAATTATAAATAAAAAATAAAAATTAAATAATACAAAAAAAATCTTGGTACTAAGATCTACTAGTTTGATCTTAGCATCTATTTACGATAAAAATAAAGAGCAATAAAATTAAAGTATAGAAATTAAATTATAATTAAAAATAAAGAGCTAAAATTTAAATAGCTAGAAAAATAAATTTTGCATTAATTAAAAGTTTAGAATTTAAATACATGAAATTTAAAAAAAAATAAAATAAAAGTAGTTGATCTTGATCTTAGATCGGCATAAGCATTGAGATGGTGTAGAAGTTCAGCTCTTCCTCTCAATATCTTCTGCCTCGAAGTAATCTTGAATCCCAAACATGACTCTAACTTGTACCATCATCTTTTCATGATCGAAGATAGCTTTTTTTGGAGGCCTGAGATCTTATTTATAGATGTTGGAGGGCTGGAGTATTTTCTTCTAGGCAATGTGGGACAAAAAGAGTATTTTGATTGTCAAATATGGAGAAATCTTAATGAAAATTGAATTAAAATAGCCTCTAGACAAATTCTATTAAATTTTTTGAATTCTGGCCATCAGATCTTAATCAAATAGTCTCAAAATTATCAAAAATCGATGTATAATAAGCCCAAATATAGTCAAAATTAATATGAACCATTAGATTGAGTTAATCTGGAGAAGATCGAGTCGTTGGATCATCACTAGGTGTTTAAATCACCGTCGGGAGCTTTGTCGGTCATTCGATCAAGCTCTAGAATGTTGTCGGCCATCCGATCGCATGCTGGGAGTCTGATGAAATTTGAATCAAGGTAAGAAAAGCCTCTGCCATCTGATCTTGATTTGGGCAAAATCTCTAACCATCGAATCAAGTTCTGAAGCATTCGGAGCCATCGGATTGCGCGTAGGAAGGTGGCTGAATTTGAATCAAGATAGGAATTAACATAGACCGTTAGATTTTAACCGACAGCGACCATAGTCGTACGATCGCACCATTACTATTCTCATGGATCCTATGAACTGGGCATTTTGCAGACCTGAGCCAATCAGCACACAGCGTGGGCATAAAATGACCAAAATATCCTTCCTTAAAGGTCTACTATGAGTCATGATGAATTTGATGTTAGCCTGACGTCAGTGGTGCACGGGATGTGTCGGCATTCTGAGCGGCTTGTAGTGCACAGGTTGAGTCGGCTAGGCTAGGCATGTTTGGATGCACCGACTGAGCTACAAAGCCAATTGAGCCATTTATTTTTTTTTATTTATTTTTTTTGAAAATTCGTATCGGATCCATTTTAGCTTCGATTTGCTCTAAACTTATTTTGTTGTGACTAAAAAAATAAGCTCTTTCTATTGATCAATATATTTTTAAAAATAATAAATAAAAATATTTAATTCTTTAAAAAAATTAATTAATTAATAAATTAATATTTTTATCAGTGTTTTTATTATAATTATCAGTCAGGGAGTAAGAGGAAAATGGTTCCTAGGAGGGCTGCTTTGATTAGCTGGGAAGTTTAGAAATTTAGGAGAAATGTGGCCATAGTCACTGTTAATCATAGTCCTTATTATGCTCATCTCGATGCATTGCTATAGGAGCTTTGCCAATTACAATTACTCATTCTTGTGGCCTCATTCTTAAGTGCTTACCTTGATGCATTGCAACAAGAGCAAGCGATGCATGCCTTGTAGGATATAATTTGCAAAATTTAGCCAAGCTTGTTAGATTTTTGTCTTAATTGCAAAATGAAAATATTGGCTGATGTGGTGGATTGTTATTAATCAAATATACCATTGAGTTGGTACATCGAGTGTAGGATATAATTTCTCGAGGACTTTGGTGGATCTCTTGATATTTAGATTGTAAGGTGCTTTTTCGTAGGACCATTCTATTGCTAAGCTCCTTGACCTAGTCTCACTAATAATATCTTCCCCCTCTTCTTTCTCCACCCAAATCCAAACAAAGGGCTAGGGCCAGGGTTTTAAATCCATGGCCTACATTGTCCCCACAAGTGCCACTTCAAAGATGCCAAGAAGCCCATGTCGGTCCTAGAATTCCTCATCCTTAGCTTCAAGAAGACCCTCAGCCTCAGCTCCAAATTCGATGGTAGGGATGGTTGCAAGATTGTCTATGCTGCCCACTGTATCTCTTAGTGATGGACTACTGGCAATGGCAAGCTAATCCCTACCTCCTTTTCGGAGCCATTCTCATGCGAGATTGTTGAGAAGAGTAGCAAGAAGCCTCTGGTTCTTTCCAAGGACAAGGACCTACCCCTAGGTAACAGCAAGGAGTGCTTGTGGGTGTTGATAGCTTAGAGGATAGTGGGATGTGATGCCCCCAACCTAACTCCAATCGAGGAATATGGTAATCTACTGCACACACATAGGATAGGGGTCCCATAAGCATGTAAGGTGACAATTTATCACTAGTCCACTAAAATAGGTGGGATAATAATCAAAATTTCCAATTCTTATGAAATTCTCAAGACTAGGTAATTCAAATTCTAGAGCATTCTGTATTTACATATTTAGATTATAACCTAATCAGCATAATTCACATATTTCTATATATAACAAAATTTGAGAGGGTTCTAACAAAATTGTAAAGTTTTGTTTGTAGCTACCTACAAACTTGCTCTAGTCTCATAACCCAACCCCTACCCATTCACATCTAAACCTCAGGCTTTATAAAAATATAAAATCAAAAAAGTGAGCTAATGCCCATTAAGAACTTAGAACATAATCAAAAAGATCAAGCAAATGTAACAATTGTGAGGGCATGATACAAAATAACTTATTTAGCATTGTCAGATTTGTAATCAAAGTGATACACATAACTCTTGTAGTGCTGAGAGATGATGATGATGATGAGGCTCCTGTAGTAGTGCCGATTGTAGATATTAGACCAGCAGAGCCCGCATGAGCAAACAAAAGCCGCTTTTTCACAGACTAATCATCTAAAGAGTTCAAATCATCCACTTGGTAGATAGGACATGGATTCATTTATTGAGAGAGTTTCCACCAGGATCATCACTTCAGATTGTGCAGAGCTTTAGAGGTATACTTCAGAGTCAATATGATGGAAGCACTATTATTGGTCAAAAAAGAGTCAACATGATTAATTCAGGTTATCACTTCAGCGAGGGAGAATGTTCATGATCGGGCCTAGTCATCTGGAGACATCAAATCATCCTCTCCTTCTAGTTAGCCTGGACCTATATCTTAGGATTATTCTGACCTATACTTAGGATGCTAGGATTTCTTTATGGAGCTTTAGTAACCCAAGCAATCCATTTCTATTATCAGTATAGAAATTAGTTCTCATACATTAGTATGTTTTCATATTTTCATCATATTCTATATTTATGTTTCTACTAATTAATGAAAATTTGATCTTTTATGGAAACTAAATGCGGTTGATATTTATACTTGTGCTTGATTGAATATTTGCTTTGTTTATAAAGCTATGGGGGAGAAAAACATGATCTTGCAAAACTTATTTCTTTAAAATTGAATGAATATGCATATTTTGAAAGAAAAAGAGGGAAAATTTGAGAAAAATGAACTTTTTTGGTATTTATTATTAAAAGAGAAAATCATTGACCTTAAAGTGAAATGATGTTTGATTTTAGTAAAAGAAATCAGTTTTGAACTTAAAACAGATCAAATTATTGATAGATATTTGTACCATGCTTGTTTTGATTGAGCATTCTTGTTGATTTGTTCATTTGATTTGTTTTGGGAGAAATCATCCTTGAAACTTAATAAAAGAAATCATAATTAAAAAGAAAAATCTTTGATGAATAATTTGATAATCATTCAGTCATATGGAGTTATTTGAACATTCATGTTGTTTGTTTGAGAAATCTTTATTAATCTTATAAGAGAAATCATTAATAAATATTCATAGTTAATATCAAGTTGAAATTCAAAAATGTTTTCCTTCATTGTTTCTTTTTAAGAAATAAATTTAAAAATTGCTCTTCTTAAATCTTCAAGTGGTATCAAAAAAAAAAAAAAAATCAAGCAAGTTATTATTTGGTAGCAAGAAGATTATTTTAATTTAGATAAATCTTCACAAGTGGTATCAAATAACTTATTTGTCTTGTATTTCATATTTTTGGCAAAAAGAGAAGAATATCTTTATCTCAAATCTGATTTTACATAGCTATATTTTTTATATGATATTGTCTAAGATAAATTAGAAAAATTTTTGTATCTTTTCTGAACTGAACTACTTGATATTTCTTAAGAAAAGTAAGAGTTGATCCCTTTGAAGGATAACTAAAAATATCTTTATGATTTGCTTTGAATGATTTATTAGTATCAAAAATTTAATTTGAAAATTGTTCTTCTTAAATCTTTAATTGGAAATAAGAAAATTTTGCAAGAAAGTTGCTATATGGTTTGAATTTCAAAACAATTGATATCAAGTGAAATTTTTCAAAGAAATTATCATAATTGGTATCACAATTTTCATAATTGGTATCAAACATATTAACATTATATTGCACTCTATTTTTTTATCTTTTGACAAAATGAAAAGAATGCTTTATCTCAAATATGTTTTGCACAGCTTTGACATTATACCTTTGAGACAAATTCTAAACATTGATATATTTATGCATCAAATTGATTGATACTTCTCAAGAAAAGAATGAAATAATTTTTGTAAAACTAAATATGCCTTATGCTTTGCTTTAAATCATCTATTTAAATCCTTAGATTTGAAAAGCTCTATCTCTTTAGGATCTTTAAAGTTTTAAGCAATTCTCTAACTAAATTTGAGAACTCACTCTTTTTATCTAAATTATTCAAAAAGGGGGAGAAAACTTTCTAAATCTATATTGTTCATATATATATATATATATATATATATATATTGAATCTATGTTTTTGAGAAAGAGGAGAAGTATTATTGAGTTTATATTGTTCATAAATAAAATTCAAAAAGGGAAGAAGTTATCCAAAAGGGGAGATAGTATCACAAGCTAGAAAATCTGAATTTGAAAACTTAATATGTGTATATTTGAACTTAAATGGATTTTGATGATCTTTTTTAATCCCTCCTTGCACTTTTTGATGTTGTAAAAAAGAAAGAGAGTATATTATGTTGAGTATATATTTGAATTGCTTGAGTTGATTACATACTTAAATACTCATTTATTTGCTTGGTTCAATCATATAAAATGAGTTCATATTGAATATTCTTAAATATGTATTGATTTTTGATATCTGAATTTAAGATAAAATGAACCATTCATTAGGTATATGCTTAAAGTGTTTAGTTATTCACTTCATGAATTATATTAGAAAATCAACTAAAACACATCATATGCTTTATTATGTATATATTTAAAGTTTTGTTATCATCAAAAAGAGAGATTATTGACTCTAGCGATTCATTTTGATGGATAACAAAATATTTGAGTATATAATAGAACTAATAATTTTATAAAGTTAATATTTTAGAAGAATTCTAGGTGCTAAAAGAATGGCTCTAAACATCTAAATGAAACTCAAATAAGAAGTTTTTGGAGGCCTACATGCTGTGAAAGGTCACAAAAATCAAGGTAGAAGAGGTCTTTAAAAGTTGAGATTATAAAACCACACATATAGACAAACATTCAAAATTTTTCAGTTGGCTACTATTCAGGTTGACTTAAATTATAATCGAGTCGACTTAAGTGAAAATAGAAGAAAAGAAGATTCTGGCATACTAAAGTTTTAGTAGACATGCTCTTAAGTCGACTTGAATCTCATCTGAGTCAATTCTATAGGAAAAGGGATAGAAAATAAATTTTTAGCCTCAATTATTTGAGTGGACTCATAGAAATCCGAGTGGTAGCTCGAGTCGACTCAAATTATCTGAGTTGAAGTTCTTAGAAAAAGACAGAAATGTATGTTTTTGGGAAGAAAGGCTCAAGTGGAGTCACAGTTGATCGAGTGGACTCGAATGGTATTTAAGTCAACTCGAAGCCTATCCAAGTCGACTTGAAGCCCAATGACTAGTTCC
The DNA here is from genome assembly GCA_006176705.1 of Cocos nucifera. Taxonomy (NCBI): domain Eukaryota; kingdom Viridiplantae; phylum Streptophyta; class Magnoliopsida; order Arecales; family Arecaceae; genus Cocos; species Cocos nucifera. Next base: position 51,088 of record QRFJ01003999.1, read on the forward strand.
GCAAAAATTTAGATTTGATTTATAATGGCTAGTTTTTATCTCTAACGGCTAGTTCAGTCCTTCCAATAGCTAAAACTCCTTCTCCAGCAAATTCTAGGTATATTAAAGACTAGAAAATCAATTAGAAAGGTAGCCAAGTAGATCGAAAAGAAAAATTCATCAAATTAAATGAGGGTCATTGAATACCTTTGGAAATATAGAAAAGATAGAGATTTGTAGACATAATTCAATGGACATTTAAGAGCAACCTTCTACATTCCTTTTACATCCTCTCAAGCATCAAGAAGAGAAGTTAAAGTTTCATTTAAGCAACACATCAACAACTTCCCCAAGCTTGAAATGAGTTTATTTTCTATTTGTCTTTTATGCTAAAATTCTATATTATCTTTATTTTCTTTAAAAATATTTTTGGCAAAAAGAAACTTGGGGTAAAGGCCTGTGCAGAATTGGATGTTGTACATTATCAACCAACTGGATTTAATTATAATCTCAAAAAATAATTGTGTAAGGTTTTAGTTGGTGATCCCAAAAAATCAATTAAATTTTTTTATGTGCTTGGAGAAAACAAACATGCTGTAATCAAGTGATTATAATAAAATTCTCAAGTAGAATAGATGTAGATGTGGGGTTACACCAAATCACTATAAATTTTTTTTTATGTTTATATTATGTCTCTTGTTCTCTTGCTTTACTTATCTTGCATACGTTTAATTCCTGCTTAACATATATAGTTCAATTCTTACATAGCCCCATATATATCTTGGTTCTGCTATTGTTTATATTGTAAACATCTTAACCACATCTTTTAGATTAAAATTAAAGCATATACTTATTTAGATTTTAGATTTAGCTAAAACTTTTAAAGAATCCAATTCATCCCTCCTTCTTTGGTTGCTACCTTCTGGGCAACAAATATGCTGTCATACATAAATATATATATATATATATATATATATATATATATATATATATATATATATATATATATATTTATATATCTTATATGTAAATTATGTATGTGTGTGTGTGTGTTGTATGTATAGTATGTTATTTATATGTATAAATGCTATGAATATTAATTATAAGATTATAATGATGATTTATATATATATATTATGTATATTAGTATGTATGAATATATAATATGTATGTATGGTATGTATGTATATATATATAATTATATATATGTGTGTGTGTGTTGTGTTGTGTGTGTGTGTGTGTGTATGTATTATATATATATATATATATATATATATATATATATATCATAATATATATATATACTATATTGAGTATGTTATGTATATGTATGTATGTATTTTATGTTATATATATTATGTATGTATGTATGTTATTATGTATTGTATGTATGTATGTATGATGTATAGTAAATATATATTATATTATATTATCACACAATAACATTACATACATACAATAATAACATATATATATATTATATTAATATGTATTATGTATGTATGTATGTATATATATAATTCGTTGATATATATATATATATATATATATATTATATTCAAATAAATAGTTTACAAATGATCCAAAATGCATTTTTAAAACAAATATCAAAGCCAAATTGATTATCCCAATATTTCAATGAATATCTTATGATCATATATTTTCAAATGCATGTTATCAACTCATCAAGCTATATGAATATGGTTACATATAATCCATGGAGTACATCCATAAAACCATAGTTAACCCCACCTGAGTAGGTTTCTATTAACCAAGTTCTTAAAAAATCAATTTCAATGCCAATATATAACCCCTATTTGGCAGGGCTCAAAACATAGTGAAACTAAGAGTCTAATCAATATACACAAATCTAATTTATGTAATCAATGTTGTCACATATATTTTTGCAATATACAAATTTAGCTCAAGATACATAAATCCACAATGATAGATAATTATAAAAATTTCAATAACTGATATACAAACATGATTTTCCAATTCAATACATTTGAATACATTGATATACAAATTTCAAAGGTTCATGCAAAATTCAATTAATTGAAATAATTCTAGCAAAAGCTCATGATTATCAAATTGTATGGATATCATAAATATCCAAAGGCTCAATAATGCAGTGAATTCATATGCTTGATCCATATTTTAAATGTACACAAAATAAATAGTGCGATTTCAAAGTATTTATCAATAATCAATACAAAATATAATTTCAACAACTATTTACACATCATTTAAAATTGTTTTGCTTATGTGGAGGTTACTTACCTTGCAAATGCCACAACTAGATAATTTAATTAGTTCACAAAGATCTTTCAGCACCTAATCATCTCCAAATCACAAATATATTGAATTAGAGCTACATCAATATTTTAAAATAATTTCTAAAAATTATTCAAAAATTTTAAAAATTTTAATTTCTAATCTAATTTTTAATTTTTAATTAATATTTTAAGTTATAGGGTTGATAGACTCTGTTAGTAGGAGTCCTATCTCTATTTGCTTTTTGAATTTCCTCTTTAAGATGGGTGAAATGTGGTATAGTAGGAGTCCTGCTCCATATGACATTCTATAGTGCCTCCCCATACGATATTCTATAATGCCTGCCCCATATGATTTTTGTCCACTGGAAAGCTGGGCAGTGGGTCCACCGAGAGATTCACTAGGGGAGGGAAAAAATGTATCTTCATTAATCTTGGAATAATAAATTTAATACTAGCCTTCACATGGAAGTCTGCTGGAATTGATTAGGGAGTAGGAAGATGTCGGCTGCTAGAGTCGGCATGCTTAATGTAACCTCATATTGTTTCATCACATTTGCAAAGATTTTTCTACGTGGGATATGGCTGGATGACAAATTTTGTGATGCAGGAACAACCCACATCTCGAGGAAGCTGGAATGACTTTACCAATTGACAATTGAAATGAGGAAGAGAATGGTGAATTCTCTTTCGCATGTAGAGCTAGTAGCTTCAGTCTATGACAACAAAGCATATTGGGTCTTGCATTGGTATTAGGAGGTTGCGCAGGGTAATGCTTGTCATACCAACAAATACGGTGCAAGAGGATGAGCTTCCAAGGATAGAATCATCCAATGATGGGGTGAAATCTTAATGACTCACCACAAATTTAATGTTTATGCTTTCTATACTTGATGAAAAAAACTGATTAGACTACAGAGCTAGATTGTAGGGTAGACCAGTATGATTAAATTACTTATGATATTGATTTTTCTTTTCTAATTTTAAGAATGTTTAGGATGCTCATTTTTTGAGTGGAACTCAACTACCTCTTTTGTTGGTGCAAATGAAGTGACAATTTGTAGAAAATATCTTACTATTGTTATTTGTGTTAAAGCAACCACTACGGGAATGGAAACTTCTTCCATATCCTCTTAATTACCATGCCTACCAATTTGTGATGGTTTGTTACAATCTATTTTTGATATTTTGTTTGATGCAAATATTATTTTAAATTTAATAAAATAGCTTCTTAGTGCATGAGGCTTCCATCATTATGGAGTCTGAAGAGGGTTAGATTTATGCATGTAGAGAGGCTGTTTCTAAATTTCAAATTCATGAACTCCAAGATCATAATAAAGCAATCTTACTATTATACCAAGACCCGCATTAAAATATTGTTTTAACTTACAAAATCTAATTTAAGCATAAAACTTCTAAGTTTGTTGTTTATTCTTGCTCTTTGCTTATTATATTGATGATTGCGTACTCCCGTTCTTTGAAACTTTTGTTTGAAGTTAGCTTTTTCCCACCCTCCAAATCATTTCCTTTTATCACACTTCAATTCCAAATTGATAAGTAAACATTGACAAAGACGAAATTAGGCAATAGACACTACAGGATTTCGGACCTTTGCCGATGCTAACGGTGGAAATTGTCGATGTGAAAAAGCCTTGCCAAATAATTTTCTAACCTATACCAAAGCATCATGAAAAGGCCGGTAAGTGGAGTATTGAAATTCAAATTCTCAACGCATAAATAAATTATTGGTAAATATTCAAAAAATTACTGCATCGATAAATTTTTAAATGCCAATACTAAAAAGCATTGGTAATTTTGTAAAAGTTCTGGTGCAAAACACCATCGATATTGTCTTTAAAAATATCAGTGGCATTTTTCTAAAATTACCGATGCTAACATGTGTCGGTAATTTTTGTAAATTTGATTTTAAATACTGATGCTTTAAAGCATTGGTAATTGATAATTTATCAAAAAAAAAACTTGTTAATAAACTATTATCTGTGCAATTTACAAGAAATTGCAAATGCTATAATCAATTCATAAACCTATTCAAAATTAATAACGCCAACATCATAATTTAATACATAATCTTGTCCAAACTTTATAATACCAACATCACCAACATCATAATCTGATACATAATCCTATCCAAAATTTATAACACCAATATCATAATATGATAGACATACCTATCCAAACTTTATAATACCAACATCATCAACATCATAATTTGATATATAAACATGTCCAAACTTTATAACACCAACATCACCAATATCATAATCTAATACATAAATCTGTCCAAAATTTATAACACCAACATCATAATTTCATAGATATACCTGTCCAAACTTTATAACACCAACATCATAATCAAATATATAAGCCTGGCTAAACTTTATAACACCAACATCATAATCAGATACATAAATCTGTCAAAAAATTATAACACTAACATCATAATAATATACAAACCTGTCCAAATTTACTACTACAAAAAGAATCTACGGCAATACATACTATAGCAGTGGTTTTCGAAAGTTGCAATAGGATCTATGGCAATGGTTAAAAAGAATCGCTATCATAATTCAACCTATGGTGATGGTTAAAAAAAATCGCTGTCATAGATTCGATTTATGATGGCGGTTACAAAGAACCGTTACCATAGATCCAATATATGACTGTGGTTATAAGAAACCGCTGCCATAGATCCGACATATGGCGGCGGTTACATTAACCATTGTCATAGGTCAGACCTATGGTAGCGGTTACAAAGAACCGCTATCATAAGTCAAATTTATAGTAGTGGTTTGAAATAATCACTGCAATAGATTGGACCTATATCAGCGGTTTAGCATAACCACTGCTATATATTTTTTTTATATTTTTGCTCTAAATATTATATAATTTTAAAATTTAATATCCATCTTCATCATTTTTTATCTAAATAATTATCATTAGAGTGTTATTACAAAAGATCGCCTTGATCTGATGGCCCTAACTTCATCGATCAGAAAAATTCGATTTCGACGATCATGGAAAACGATGCGATGATCTGATAGATGAAGATCTTTGATCGATTCAAAAATCTACAATAATGATCTTGATGATGTTTGTAGCATACTATCAAAGTTTTACTTCAATTGAATATCGTTATCTTGGTCAATTTAGTATAGGATAATTTCAACCATTAAATGATAAATAAGTGATCAAAGGATCAGACGGTGCTTGATTATGAGATAATTTTTTGATAAATGATCTTAGCTAATATTTTAATCATTTTTACAGTGGTGATCATAAAATTCAACTCGTGGATCTAAGAACGGTCTAAAACTATACGTCATTTGATAACCATTCTTAAATTCCATTGGTAGTTATGCTCGTGCTTTTATAATATCTGCTTAATATGAAAAGTTCATATAGAAATAATTTAAATTTTATGATCATCGCCATATAAAACCATTAAAATTATAGTAAAGATCATTTAACTAAAAAATTATTTCATAATCAAACGTTGTTTAGCCCTTTGATCGCTTATTTCTAATTTAACGGTCGAAATCATTCCATACTAAAATGACCATGATAATGATATTCGATTGAAGTAAAACTTTAATAGTATGCTATAAATATCACCGAGATCATCATTATAGATTTTTAGATCCATCGAAAATCTTCATCTATCAGATCATCGTGTCTCGTTCGTGATCGTCGAAATCAATTTTTTTGATCGATGAAACTAGGACCATCGGATCGAGACAATCTTTTCTGACGACACTCTAATGATAATTATTTAGATAATAAATGATGAAGATGAACATTAAATTTTAAAATTATATAATATTTAAAGCAAAAGTATGAAAAATTGATTTCTAATCTATGGCAGCAATTACTGAAAAGTACTGCTATAGATTTATGACAGTGGTTAAAAAATTACTGCCATAGAGCTATGGTAGTGGTTCAAAAATCATTACCATAGGTTAGATTAAAATCTCCAATTTGGATTTTCTCTCTCATGCGCTCTCTCCCCCCCTTCCTACTCTCTATCGCTAGTGAGACCCCACCCCTCTCCTTCCCCAGCTGGCGCCGCCCCTCCTTTCCTCCAGGCTACCCCTGCCTCTTGGTGCCACCCCTCCTCCCCACTCGCCCCCCATCCCTAACCTCCCCGTCACCGTGCCCGCCCCTGCCCGACCCTCCCCACCCCTCCTCGGTGGATCCCCCAACCCCTGCCAACCCCACTCCCGGCTGCCCCTCCTCACTGCACACGCCCCTCGACCTCCCCATCATCGTGCCGCCCCTAGATCCAATCCCAGCCACCCCGCCTCTCGATCCCTCCGCACCCCTCCTCGATCGATCCCCAACCTCCACCACCCCACCTCCCGTGCCGCCCCTCCCATCACCACGCACACCCTCCCCAACCTCCCCGTCATCGTGCATGCCCCCTAGCCTCCCTATCAATGAGCCTAGCTCCCAGGCCACCCCTTCCCATCATCGCGCACCACCACCCCTCCCCGACCTCCCTATCACAATGCCCCCCAGGCCACCTCTCCCTCTCTCTCCCCTCTTTCTCTCTCTCTTCTCCCTCTATCTCATTAACTTACTCTTGTTTCACAGATTATCTCTAGCAACGTCGTCTTCTTCTAATACCATCGTCGACGATCCTTGAAGTTTTCGATGCGACCCCTTCTCCTTAGTCATAGGTATAATATTTTTTTTTTATTTTATAGTATTATTTATTAATCACTTATAATATTTATAATAATTTTTAAAATTTTTATAATAAATATTATAAATATTTATTATTAATATTATAATTATCTACCGACCATGGATCCTGTCGGTGGGTAAGAAAATTTCTGTCGATTGATTCTAAATCATGTCGATGGATTTTGGATGGGGTTGTGCCATGTCCGTGGTCGTGGACAGCCCTTGGACCATGCCATGTCTGAGGTTGTGGATAGCCCTTGGGCCATGCCATGTCAGCAGCCGTGGATAGCCCTTTAAGCCGTGCTGATCGATAAAAAATTTTTTATCGATGGATTCTAGGCCGTGCCGTGGTGGTAGCCTTGGGCCATGCCGTGTCGACGGTCATGGACAGCCCTTGGACCATGCCGATCGATAAGAAAATCATCACCGATAGGTTTTGGACCGTGTCAGCAATCGTGAGCTGTGGAGGCTGCTAAGAGAACTCTCACCTCTACCAATGGGTTCCGGGCCATGCCCATGGCCGTAGGCCATGTCGGCCGCTAAGAGAACTTCCAGTCGCTAATAGAAAGTAAAATTATTTATTGCTCATCCTTAATTATTTATGAATATAATTCATATTATAGATATTGTTGCATAATATTTTCTAGGTGTTTATATCTTGTTGCTTTTATTTATTGCATTGCATAACGATAGATCTGTTAATTGATTAGTGTACATAATCTCCGGCATCCATATATTTATATGTAGTTGTATGGATGAAAGAATTATGTACAATGATCAATTGATTATCCAGTTTAGATAGCTTAAAAATTATAAATAATTCTATAGATAACTGCAGTAATCAAATGGTATATTAAGAATTCTGAATGAAATTTTGGATGATATTTTCATTTTATTCTTCCTACATGGGAGAACTAAGAAAAAATATTATCAAAATTTTATTCGATCCCTGTTGCATATCATTTGATTACTGTAATGAACCTATAGAATTAATGTAATTTTTGAATGGGATAGGACCTATCTTTATCTATTGGTTGGTGATAGGATGCATTTATTGCATATCTAAAAATGATATTTAATATGAGTTTCACATATGATATTTATTTCAATCCTTATTTATGATGCATTTTTTATTTATAATGCATATTTGTTTATAATGCATTAGTATATATTGTAAGTTTCATGCATGATTTAATTGTAGTATCACCAATTTTTATAATAGATAAGGAGTGGATGAAATTTAGTAGGCTCTCGTCCAAATATAAGATTGGACTTCAAAATTTTTTTGATTTTGCTATAGAAAAATTTAGGAACCACGGACATATCCAAAGTCCTTGTAAAAAGTGTATAAATGGGCCGTGGCTACCTCATCAAGATGTAAATAATCATCTCACTATTTATGGCTTTAAATTTGGTTATGAAATTTGTTGAGATCAACATTGTGAGGATAAGCCGTAAGGAGGTGATCAACATGATGGGGGAGTGGAACAAATGGTTCGTAATATTTTTTATTTATTGACCATAATGATGGTGCATCTACATCCATGCTGATCCTATGGTTGATGAAATAATAAATAATGAGGATGTGGAGAAGGTCCACAAGTTGATGGAGGATGCAAATATTTCATTATATCTCGGATATGAAAAGATGGTGAACCTTGAATTCTTAATCTGGTTATATCATGTGAAATGCTTCAATGAGTTCAGTAATAATGGAGTGAACTGCATACTAGAGCTTTTGAAAGACATTCTTCCAGACAATGCACAAATCCTAAAGAATAATTATAAGGCATCGAAGATTATTGAAAAGTAGAGCTTTACTTATACTAAGATACATGTATGTCCTAATGATTGCATGCTCTACTGGGAGGAGGATACCAATCCAAATGAGTGCACGAGGTATGGTGTATAAAGATGAAAAGAGAATAAAGACAGTACATCGATCCATGTACCTCAGAAGTTTTGATTTCGAGACTACAAAAGTTGTTTATGTCAGCAAAGACATCGAAGGACATAAGATGACATAAAAAGGATCGAACAAAAGATGATACATTGAAGCATCTAATCGATAGAGAGGCATGGCAGAAGTTTAATGAAATATATTTTGATTTCACATAAGAGATACGTAATGTGAGGTTGGGATTGTTATGCAACGGTTTCAACTTATTCAAGCATATGAATACTGCTCATAGTGTATGGCCAATATTTATTCATGTTTACAACCTCCTACCATAAATGTGTATAAAAAAATCTTTTGCTTTCATGACAGTGCTCATCCCTAGACCGATGGAGGTAGATAATGATATTGATGTTTATTTGCAGCCTCTTATTGTCTAGCTGAAATAGTTATGGAGCATTTAAGGTGTTCCAACTTTTGATGCTTTGCTGAATAAGTCATTCTTTATGTGCGCAATACTTTTGTGGATAATAAATAACTTTCTAGTCTATGCCCTAATGTTGGGTTGGAGCACAAAAGGTGAGCTAGCATGCTCGATTTATGGAAAAAACATCCAATCTAGAAGGTTGATACATCGGAGGAGCTTTAGCTATATGAGGCATCGATGTTTCTTCCATCGAAATCATCCATACAGAAAGGATGCACGCTCCTTCGATGGCACTATTAAAGAAGGTGAGGTGCCTAGCGGGATGTTTGAGAGTGAGGTACTGAGAGAGTTGGACGGTCTTAGTGTTGAATTTAGGAAAGATGATCCGATTGGTGGTAAGAAAAGAAAGCGTCGATCAAAGAAAGATAACACACTTTAATTGGAGGAAAAAAAAATATCTTCTTTGACTTGTCATATTGAGAGACAAATTTATTATGCCACTACTTAGATGTAATGCATATTACAAAGAATGTGTGCGAGCTCCTATTTGCAACAATCTTAAATATCAAAGATAAAATCAAGGATAACTTGAATTCTCGATTTGACTTGAAAGAATGGGTATTAGGTGATCACTCCATCTGAAGCCAGTAGGAGGAGAATAGTGGAGACTCCCTCATGCATGCTATGTTATGAATGTCTCCGAACGATCTATATTTCTTCATGTGTTGAAAAACATAAAGATTCTAAATGGATACTTAAGCAACATATCAAATTGTGTGAATAGTAAGGATGTCAAACTTGAGGGATTGAAGACTCATGATTATCATGCACTGATGCAAGAATTGATCCCAATAGCTATTCATCGTATGTTACCAAAAAATATCAAAATGATTGTTATTCGTCTTTGCAACTTTTACAGAGATATTTGTGCAAAGAGATTACTTAAAAAAAATATGAAGAAAATGAAGGCAAGGATGGTGACTATATTATGTAATCTGAAGAAGATATTTTCATCATTATTTTTCATGATTATGATGCATCTCACCATGCACATTGTGGTGGAAGTTGTACTTTGAGATGGAGTATTCTACCGATGGATGTATCCTACTGAGAGAAATATTCAAAATTTAAAATTTTATATAAGAAATATGAATCGTCTGAAGGGATCCATAGCAGAAGGTTACTTGGATCGAGTGTATGAATTTTTATACAATATACTTAAACAAGCTTGAGACACGTCATAATCGGCTAATGAGGAATCAGGATGATCAGTATGAGTCAATTAAGCCTACATTTGAGTCCATTCCATAGTCAGATAGACTTTTCACTTCATACCACCTCACTAATTTGAGCATTGAGGAAAGAGATAAGGCACACCGCTACATGCTCTCAACTATGATGTCATTGAGCCGTACATAAGGTGAGTTACTCATCCTATTTATTTCATAATAATTAGAAGAAAATATCAAATTTCATCTAAATTTATTTTTTGTGCATGCAGCAAACATAAGGAGGTTATAAAAATAAAATACAGTGCTCTAAGTATGGGGGACAAAGAAAAACTTCACAACAAAGAATTTTCTAAATGGTTCAAAGATCATGTAAGTGATTATATATTCTTATCTTGTGCAACTTATTTGAATATATTTACTAACTAGGTATCATCTTCTTAATTAAGTGTGGAGATTACCGTTCGGTGATGTGAATCCTAAAGTACGTGCTTTTTTAATGAGCCTTAATCATACCGTGCGTGCGTATAAATAGCTCATCATTAATGGCTATAGATTTAATATTTACAGCAGGTCTGTAAATATGGCAACACAAAATAGTGACATGATATTGAGCGCCACCACTAGGTGTGATGCTAGCTTAAGGGATTCACAGCCTTATACGGAAGATTTGAACTATTGTGGTATGGTGGAGAAGATAGTCATCTTGGACTATTATTCTAAAAGAAGGATTGCGTTGATGAAGTATGATTGGTTTGACACCTTATCACAGTCAGGGATGAAGACTGATGAGTGTGGCTTTACTCTCGTTAACATACAATGCCATCTCCATACTGAAGAACCGTATATACTTGCCTCCCAGGCTATTCAAGTCTTCTACGTTAGTGATTCCTTTGGAATCTCAATAGGATGTTGTTACGAGGATAGTGCCTAGGCATATCTTTGATGATACCAAAATTGATGACGATGTTGGACCATGCATGCAAAGTGCTCCTCTATGACAAAACTTATATGATACTATCGAGGTCCCAGATATATTTGTTAGGAGTGATGGTGATATCTATATTGTAGATGCCACTAGACGATGACTTCAACATTCTGGTATAAATATTAGAGTTTATTTATTGATGCTATACTAATATTATTGTTCAACATGTTATATTGGTTAATGTTCTTAATGTTGCAGATCACGATGGCATCGAAATACCATCTAGCTTTCACCCCTATCCTTCGATGGGTTATGCGGAGCTCGGCATCTGAGGAGCAATCGGAGTATACTCCATCTACCTCCGCATTGACTATTCAAGGACCATCGACATCTACTCTACCATCGGCATCTACTCCACCGACATCTGAGCCTCTACCATCAGCCATATCTCCGACACCAACATCTGAGTATACATTTTTATTATATTATTTTTTTTATTTATTTTTTATATAGTATTTATATATTTATATATTTGTATAACATATTTTCATTGTAGGTGCATCATCCAGTAGGATATTTCATGGTCCCATATGCATGTCATATGTGTGAAACCATCAGCATCAGGTGATAGTGTAGTATAATAAGGAGAGAAGGCCAATAGGGAAGACTGCGTGTGAGATGCATTCATTTTTTGGAGTACTTGTAGGGCAATCGTACATCATTCCGATATTGCCCATAAATTGGCCATTGATGGATGTTGGTGTCAGGGATCGGGTGTGGAAGGAGATATGGATAAGTATATCTTAATTATATATATGCATTTGATATATATGTTTACACTTTGTTTGATTAAAATAATTTGGTAACTGATTTTTGATAATTTCGTACAGAGGAGGTACAACTTTCAGATCACGAGAGGGCTCGAGATGTCCAACTGAAGAAGATTGAGGAGTTGTATTGGGGCTACAAGATTAAGCTCCATAGAGGATGGCTCGAGCACCAACAAGACACTTCAAAAGAGCTTGTCTCTTAGATATAGGACTGTCCCCCGAGTCAGTGGGAGGGGATGGTTAGACATTAGAGGAGCCAGGAGTTTGAGGTAAAATTTCTAACTTTTAAATTTTTTAATATACTTAAAATTATATTTAAATATTTCTTAAATACTTGTCAGGCTACCTTCCATCAGAACCAAAAGAATCGGACAGATCAGAAGTACATGCATACTCTAGACCGTGAGCTAGGCCAGTCATATGCATAGAGAGATAATGAATTTTAGATCTTACTAGATAAATTAAATTGATATTTTTTTTCATGTTTCTAATAAACTGATCCATTGTTATAGCTAATAAAAGATGAAGTGATGCCCAGCCGTAGCGAGATCTTCCAATCCAGCCGTACGGATAAGAAAAATAGGTTGATGAATGTTGCGATTGGGAGGATTTTTATAAGTAATAAATATATTAGTATATATTATCAGTATTATAGTATTTTTTTTAAAAAATTATTTGAATTTATAATTATAAAAGTAGTTAGATGCGCTCACGAGTGAGGGCTCGGACACCTCTAGCCTCCATAACCATCTATCTCAAGTCTTAGAGCCTGAGCACTCTGGGAGGATCCAATGTAGACCTGGACATATACCAATGAGCTACTAGTCTGAGATGAGCATATCTCTTCACATGCTTTTGGATTCGTCAGTCGGAAGTAGCTTGAGGAGACGTTGGCACAGGCAGCTTAAGCTACGATGCGGGCAGATCAAGCTACAATGCGGGCTGCTCATGCTGAGGAGCGCATATCTCATTTAGAGGATATCCTGAGTGCCATGGTGACGAGGCTCAGCGTGCATTTTGGAGTAAACTTCACAGGCCTTGGGGATATGTCGGCCGACGTTCCAGCTCTAGCTTCTCCAGCTCCAGCTCCGACTCCAGCTCCTCCAGCTCGTGCTCCATCTTCCGCTGACAACAACGATGTAGATATAGAAGACTTCTAATATATTTTTTTTGAAAAATATTATAATAAATTTTATTCGATAATAAATTTGAGCATTTCAAAAATATTCTTATATTTATAATATTTTTTATTATGTTATATATATCTCTATATTTATCAGATAAAATATATAAAAAATTAAAAAATTTATAATTTTTTATTATTCAAAAGCTATGATAGCGGTTGCAAAACTGCTGCCATAGATATGCCAAGCGAGGCAGCAAGTTATGTACCAACTGCTACCATTAATCTATGGCAGCAATTACGAAATTGCTGTATTAGATCTATGATGGTGATTCCATAACCACTACAATAGATAAACTTATAGCAGCGATTAGAAAATCGCTGTCATAGCTCATCCTATGGCAGCGATTTGAAACCGCTGCCATAGCTCAACCTATGACAGCGATTTTTTAATCGATGCCATAGCTCAACCTATAGCAGCAATTACAGAACTGCTGCCATAGGCCATATATGGTAGCGGTTCTCATAACCACTGCAATAATCGCTGCCATAGACCTACGGCAACGACGGCAGTGACAGCGGTTAGCTAACCACTACCATAGCCTATGGCAGTAATTTTTTAGACTACGGTAGTGCTTATAAACAGCTGTCATAGTCCTGTTCTATAGTAGTAAAAAATCAAAATACTAATAACATCATAAACAAATACATAAACTTACCCAAAACATATAACACCAATATTATAATATAAACATGTCCAAAATTTATACCAGAATTCAAATACCAGCATAAAGTTAAAATAATATACATTGTCCATCATGTTCGTCAATTACAATCCATAAGCAAAGAAATGAAATAAAAAAAAAATAAAAACTGATCAAGAATCCATAGGAGCATGATCGTCATCAACTCCATGACTTCTAGAACTGTTAGGAGCCTACAATAAAGATATAAAAAATTTATTAGTTGAGAATATAAAAATCATAACATATATTTAATGAATAAATATAAATATAGTAAGAGATATATCCTAGAATATTTAACACGGATGTCAACTGATCAATCTGAGTCCTCGTGCTGGATATCACATCGTCATAGCTCTATCTAATCACCTAACCTGTGCCTGCACCCTCGCATTCACCTGTGCCTGCACCTGTGCGTCCATCTATACCTGCACCCATACGTCCACCTGTGCCTACACCTGCATCTCCAACTACTCCTCAATCTGCATCTTCATCTGCTACTCAATCCGTGCCTCCATCCAAGCCTCAAGTATATGAATATTTACATTGCTAGAGCTCTCTCTAGCATCTTGAGTGTATCAACGTATGTGAGATAACTAAGTAGGGGTGACTCCAACTCCATAACCCATAACGGTCTAGTCCCAGCAGCTCTGTCATCACCTTAGCCTCGACACGACTGGCCTTTATAGATGCTGAGAACTCACCGACATGCTCTGCAATAAGAAATGAAGCTCTCTTCTATATTGAAGAATAAAATATATATTAATTTTTACTTAAAAATAAATCTTCATATTATTAAATTAAATGATTATAAATACATACATATATGTCTCTCGACTCGTCGAAAACAAAATCGCCATCTCGATGAATATGAGTTATCTTATAAAACTCCATCTGATCAGGCTCCCTCACATGCTCATCTATTTATAAAAAAATATAAATTTTATAAAATATTCTATTCATAAATTATAATTTAAATCCTAAAGCATAAAGTCGGCGGACTGCTTGATTGGCTAGCTTGCTATCTAATCATCGAATACTTGGTAAAGATTAAATCCTCAGCCAGATGTGCTGGCATGATGCCTAGCTCATGCAGGGCTTTGTCCTCATCCTCACTCATATCTCCTCTTGACATTGGATGGGGCATATCCTTCCTAGGTACCATGTCTCATGGTACACCATCAATAGACATTAGTGTTAATGTTATTCCAAACTAGCATTGGAATGTGCTTGTCTTGAGAGGCATGTCAGCTTATTTTTATAGTAAATTATGAATATCTAACAAATAGAAAAATAAGATGTAAACATAAGACTAGGACAAGACAAGCAAGTATTCAGGCCATTAACTTGAACTAGTGCAGATTAAGGTACCATGACATGCGGAAACACCTGCACAACTTCAATAGCACATGTACACTCTCTATGCACTATAAAATATTGCTCTATTACTTAAGATAGAAGATGCAAATGAAAAAAATCAAAAGGTAACAAGATACAGCCAAGCTTTTTTCATTTCACAATTTAAGTTCCAAGCCTTCAGCCCATAAGCCCACCAACCATTCATCTCCTTTGGCTTCATAATGGCACTTCATCCACTCCATCTTATCTCTGAGCATTGGGTGTTCCAAACACAACCATTACAAACGAAAGGGTTTAGGGCCTTAACTGCCTCCATTGGAACCAAGCACAACATAATTTGACTAAAAATAAGCTTGTGTAATATATCTCTATAATAATAAGAAAGCATGATCCGGAGAACAGAATTTATGAAAATGAAAAATAGGATCCCTTCCCCACATTGTTTTGAGTTGACCTATTTAGCAATTAGTATGAGTTGACTAATTCACTTTGTTTAACAGAATTCAAGAAGTCAGAAATAAATCTATTCAAAATGTAGCAACCTAAGGCTCCAGATTGCAGAATATGGTACACATCTTGCCACAGAAAAATTCATCAAAATAGCCATTTAAACACCTGAGCAATTTGATAGCTACCATGAACTGGTGTCCTATGCCAGTTGTTTATTCCACTTGGACTCTAAACACTCAGTTAAATGTTTGGGCAGACATTGATAAATGATAACCATTTAAATAGTGAACTAGCAGTGGATTCAAGTGTTCAATATATCTGATTATTGTCCTAACAATTAATGATATAGCAAGCCATACGGGACTATGTGATGATTATATTGCATCTTCTATTTATTTATTGTTGCACCCTTTTAAGATAAACTTTAACCTACGAGCGCTAATGCAAGTCCACAAGGGTATGCTAGAAAGAGATAAAAATGATGGCTCATTGTACTGGCACCCAAGCCAACGTCTGTTCTCGTGATATGAAAACCATTTTGATAGCCACAAAGGTAAAGGGGAAAAAAAAAATGTCTCCTCCCTCCAATTTGTATGACTAAATGGTGGGCTCACCGGCAACCCCCACTTTGTTTTTACATCAATTTTGCTTCTTTTTCTTTCTTCTTTATATTATATGCTTTTGTTTTTATTCGACCAATGCAACTAAAACATATCTCTCATTTCGCTTTGACCACCATCTTCTTCTTCTTATTTAGAGATCAGCTGACACTTCATTTAATTACTATCTTTGTTTACTTATGAAGAGATACATACATTTATTAG
This sequence comes from Cocos nucifera, assembly GCA_006176705.1. Taxonomy (NCBI): domain Eukaryota; kingdom Viridiplantae; phylum Streptophyta; class Magnoliopsida; order Arecales; family Arecaceae; genus Cocos; species Cocos nucifera. Next base: position 67,857 of record QRFJ01003999.1, read on the forward strand.
GATATTAGGATAGAAGAGGTGCTCACCTTCTATCATGACCTCTATGCCACTGAATAGTCCAATAACTATTCAGATGATTTAAAGATCAAAAAGCATTTCAGCTCAAGGAATTTGGCTTGATGTAGCTCTAATCTTTCTAAACAGACCTACCATCAAGAATGTTCTTAACTTTTAAATGAAATTAGGAAAAAAAAAAAAAAGGAAAAGAAAGAAGATAAGGTTTCCTTTGAAAAGCTCCTGCAAACAAACTAGTTACCAAATTCAGAATTTTGGCTTCCATCATGCTGTATGTGCTATTTTACCCTTAATGACCAACAACTACAAGCTCGAAAAGACGTGGTTCCCGTACCAATTAAGTTAAGAACATAGTCCTGAATCATTAATTTTTTTAATGATTTTCTCCGAGTACATTCCAAAAGAAAGGCAATGAACCAATATGCATTAAATATTTTGACCAATTTGCCCTTCAAGAAATTCCAAATGACCATACAAAGTATCCTGATCAGAAGGAGCCAACAAGCCAACGGAAATGTGATTCGCTATTATGAACAAATCAGGGGTGCTAATGCTTCAAAAACATCCATTAATCATAGTAAGCTATTAGAATAAAATAGTCCACAATTCATATTTTATACAGAATAAAATTAATATGTAATATGCTAAAGATTTAAAAAAAAACATACAAATTCTTATCTATGTCGTGCATAACTCTTGAATGCCGATATATGAGGAGCAGACAAAGATGCTCATGAAGCTGAACCAATAGTAAAATATGCTTACAAAATAAAGTAATGAATATGATATTATATATATATATATATATATATATATATATATATATATATATATATATATATATATATATATATATGACCGAGCTACATTAGTAACCAATATAATATAAGACATATCATGAGTGTTTATATATTATCTATCCCCTCTCAGAGAACCAATAATGAATAAGATCCCTCCACTGATGAGGATCTACATCAAGAGGACAAATACGAGCAACATCGTCCTCCGCCAGTCCCTCTCTGAAGTGGTACTTCTTTAGTGTTGACTTGAATTCTTTCCATTTTTGATTAAGAGATTTCAATATCCATTTATAGCTTTCTAAAGGGAGTACAAATTTACTCTGAAGAAAAGCAATGAAAGATATTTGATTATTAAACAACATAATTAATTTATTATAAATAAATTAACATAAAATATGAAGTAATATTTTTACCTCTACTACTTGCAGAATCTCAAGTTTATATGCAGGTAGCATATTATTTCATTTTGCATAACTTAAGAGACAAAGCTGACCCTTCCATGCAATAGTTCTAAAAAATTCGTCAACAATCTAGTAGCCTTGTTAATAGGCTGCCCCATTTGATAGCACCAGATGACGACCCTCTCACCGTCAGCTAAACACCAGACATCTTTGGCACGTGTGGGTCCATGTCTAATCCATGATCTCCCAAATGCATCTGCAACAAACACATAAATCAAAAAATATATTATGAATCAATCAATACATTAATACTTAGAACGTGCCATAATATGAAAATTCATTAAAGTACCATGAATATATATCTCATCTATCATAGCATCCTCATCAGTAGGAGGATCGTGCTCTGACTCAGACCGCTGTGTGGATGATAAAGGATCAGCCATGTGCTGCTACATGGACAATGAAGGACCGGGCGCAGACTACTGTGGCTATCTCAATTGTTAGAGCTGATCAGAACATGATCCATCATGAGAAGTGTGCAACTCAGTATCATCAAATCATCTAAGTCGAGGCATGATAACACCTAGCACTCACAAATAAAAATATAAATTAGTTAACATACATTATCAAATAATAAATAAAATTATGATTGAATTGCTAAAAAGAATCAAGATCTACTAAATGAGCATGATGACATAATACAAAATTTCATGTAAAACATATACATCTGAATAGTCTCTTACCAATTAAGAATTAGTCAATATTTTCTCCTTTAATATCCCTCCTAACCAAGCTTGTAGCATTTAAATCATCAGTCGAGGCAAGATTGTAAGGCATACATTGTGTATAAGTCTCATCATCCTCTACTTCCAACCCTTTTTTCATATCGTATAAGTCTCTGAGTTTCGTTCTTACAACAATAGCCCAATCCTTATCTTTCAAATCTTGTACAAAAAATACTTGACGAGCTTGAGATGAAAAAATGAATGGATCATCCTTTAATAACACACTAGCTTGTATCAACTTTGAAAAATTTATAAGTGTAAATCCATTCGCATCTTACTTCAAGCCTCTTGACGAGTTTATGTCCACCTAATTACATTGAAATAATATAACTTTAAAACTTTCATAATAATCTAACTTAAAAATATTCATAAGTATACCATAATAAATCTTTTCATCTGCTTCTATCATGACTCTACTGTTCTAGATTTTTCTAAAGTTTTCACATTTTTTTGTATGAAATTTAAATCCATTAATGATGAAATCATTAAATCTATTGACAATATTGTTAGGACCTCGAGCAATGGTAATTAATTCATCTAAATAGTTGCTCTCCATCATCATTGGTACCTAAAAATCATGATATAATTGTTAATATATTATTTGATGTTAATAAATATATTTCAAAATCTATCCTTTTCCTCATATATATGACTAAACTGTTTAAAAAGCCATTTAGGGAATAATTCGATCAACCATCATTGCTCCATTCTTGGATTGGGTCGAATGATATGGTTTGCTCATCTCTGGGCAACCAAAAATTCGCTACAACAAACTTAATTCATTAGTTAAGAATATTATATATTATAATAACAAAAGAAATCAAGATCTATTACTAACCTACGATATTGAGATATTATGTCACTATGAAGTAATACATAGTGATGGACTTGTGCTAAGAATTTTTTATCAAGAACCATACTTTTAACCTTCCCCAAAGCTCTTCCAGCAGTTAAAAACTTATAAATTTTTGAGTTACCGATAATATCATAATTTCTTTGATGTCGATTAAAAATAATCTCTATACTTTCAAGATATCTTGAATAAAATATCAAACATTCTTCGGTAATATATCCTTCCGCAATTGATCCTTCAGCATAAACTCTATTTCGTACATAATCTTTTAAATGCAAAAGATAACTTCAAAAATTATAAATTCATTAAAATACTAATATGAATACGACATAACTTATACTAAAGATTTCTAAATTACAACTCAAAAATTTTACAACATTACCTCTCAATAGGATACATCCATATGTAGTGTACTGGTTTACTAAGTTTTATTTTCACAGCTAAGTAAACAAGTAGATGAACCATAATAGTAAAAAATTCAAGAGAAAATTTTTTTCCATATGATAAAGTGTAAGTACAATACTAGACTCTAATTGATCAAGCTCTCTTGGATCAAGAACTTTGGAACATAATGACTTAAAAAATAATGACAATTGAGCAACAATAGCAATCACTTGTTTTGGCATTGATAATCTTAAAGTCAGTGAAAAAATGTCTCGCATCAAAATGTGACCATCATGCATGACTTTTAAGATTTGACAGTTTTCGCTCTTTAAGATTCATAAATCTTGAAATATTTGATGCATAGCCATCAAGAATCTAGATATTCTTTAGAAATGTTAGAAAAGATCTTTCTCTAAAATTGACATTATGTAACATGCAGGAGGTATATAAAGTTTACCAATAATAAGCTCTTTGGGATGAAGCTCCTGTCTTCTGTCCATCTCTTTCAAATCTAAACGTTCTTACTCTTTCCATCAAGATTTAATAATGTGCTAATCAAATTATTATAAACATTCTTCTCTATATGCATCATGTCAAGATTATATCTCAGAAAATTATACTCCCAATAAAGTAAATCAAAAAAAACTTTTTTCTTTTACAACTGCTTAACAACTCTATGTGTAGATACCTCAATTGTATCATCATCATTTTGACTTTCGTGATCATCATCATCATAGATATCAGCATCTTCAAACACCCCTGAATCAAGATTGTAAGTAAAGACATCCTTTGTCAACCCTTCATTTGTTAAGATATCAACATCTTCCCTTGCTCTTTTCTTAATATACTTGAAAATCTTACCATACCTATGATTCAAGCCATGCATTTGTATAAGAACCTCAGCTCCAAATAATGGTAAAAGAGCATATCGCAATTCTATAGTACCATCAAATACATCTTGCTGAAACCAAAATGGATGGTCGGCTTCTAACCATCGACGATGGTCCATATAGCAAAATTTTTCTCCATATTTTAACCAATGTGAATGGGTAGCATCCCCACAAGCAGGACATGCAATATGCCTCTTTGTGCTCTATCCAGATAAATTAGTATATGTAGAAAAATCATTGATAGTCCAAATAAAAGCTGCCCCTCAGTTTGAATGTCTAACCATTACTGTCACGCCCCAAATCCGGGGCATAACACGGCTATATTATCGAAGGGTACCGCCCTCGATAATACGAAGCCTATCCATCATAATTAGTTAAAATCCATCATAATTAAAATATAAATAAAGATTTAATTTCATCATTTCTTATATAATTAAATCAAGATTGGTTCAGAGCATCTAAACCTTAAATCATATACCAAAACTGTATCTTAAAATTCATAAAATAATTGAATATAAATCCATAGTCATTTAGTAAACTAAGTTCATCCATAAAAATCTCTAAGCTTACTATGTAGACCTCCAAGTCTGAACTCCCATCATTCTTAATCTTAATCCTCTGTAAAAGAAAAAAATAAAAAAGATATGAGCTACACAAACTTAGTAAGTAAAATTCTACATTTTTTTATCGGATCAAACATAAGTTTATTCATGATAATACATTATTTCAAAAATAATAATTATAGTAAATAAAATAATTTATAGAATATAATATAAATCAGGTCATAAATCCATCATGCATGCATAATCCATGAAATTTCATAAACATGATTTATAAATCATTCATTTGTTCATGTCATATTTTAAAATTTTGCTCACAGATATTCATGCTAAGGTCACTATTGTACCCATGACAGGGCCATATTTCTTAATTGACAAAATTCTTGTTTCTTGTGCCAACTTGGAACCCATTGACTTGTGAATGCTAGCTCTAGATGTCGACTTTTCTATAGGAATTTATTCATAGCTATCTAAGAGCCTTTGAAATCTTTATATATTTTTCTTAAAACATATAAATATTTTAATGAAAAAATATTTAATTTCATGATTCATAAAATATGCTATTTTCATAAAATATATTCATAGAAATAATGATCATAATAAAATATGATTTTCATACTTCATATACTGATCCTTATTATACAAAAAAAATATGAATTTATAATAATAATTTATTTACATAAAAAAATATGATAATTTGAAATAAAGTAAGGAACGAAAGATTTCACTTATCTTGATTCATCCTAGATCTTTAGACTTCATAGGTGATCCTATTTAAAATATCAAAAATATGATCAATTTTCTATCTGATTAATTTAATAAGATTAAATCATAAGAAAAGAGGACTGTTGATTGCATGTGGCGAACCGTCCGGACACTAGAGAATTAAGGGTCTTCTAGTCAAGGGTTAGACTTAAATAACTTGATCGAAAAATCATGAAACATAACCACATCAAAATCAAAATCAAACAATAGGATTCATCAATGATGGATCCTTAAGATATACTAGACATGGCCAAAATGGGGTTGACATATGGCATGGATTTCAAAACGGCTTTGAATCATCTTGTTAGAGTCAACATAGGTCCCTAGAAGATGAAGACATGACTCGGTACAAGATTCATAGATCTTTTTAGAGAGAGAAAGTTGATCAATAGAGAGAAAGTAGAGAGAGAAAGTGAAGAGAGAATCTTTGTATCTTTTTAAAGAGGCAATCATAATTAGGATCATCAAGGATCATATCAGGATGATTCAATATGGATTAACTGTGATCAAATCTATTAAAAAGTCAGACTCGATTCGGCCTACTGTATGGATTTCAGAGCAATCCCTACTCATCTTGATTTCATCTTAGGTTCATCTTAGGATCTATGGTGCAGCTAAAGAAAGAGAGAGTAGGGCCCTAGAGAGAGAAGGAGAAGAAGGAGAGAGAAAATCTTTCATCGCCTTTTCTTTTCTTTTCTTTTGTTTTCTTCTTCTTCTTTCTTTTCTTTTCTTCTTCTCTCTTGACCGAATAGGGGAGGGAGGTGCTAGTGGCTTGCAGTCCGGTGAGCTGCGGTGGCACGATCAAAGGTCCAGTAGTGGCGGTCGATGGTTATGAAGCGAGGAATGGCAAGCGATGAGGACTGGACAACAAAAATCATGGAAAAGTTCCAAAACAGGGGATTCACACCTTTTTCATTGGTTTCACTGGTCATTGGCTAATCATAGGTGGCCAAGACCTCCAAGGTGGGTAGCTAGCAGCTGAGGGTCACGAGCCAGGGGGTGTGCCACCATGAGAGGCAGCATCGGTGGCTGAAAAAGGAGAAATATAGCTTGGTTAAAATAGGGGAGAAAATAGAAATTTTCTTTTTGGAGCTCTTTCGGTGACTCCGACGATCGATGGCTATCCATAGGGACATGGGAAGAAGGGAAAGAAAAAGAGGAAGAAGGCAGGGGCTCTTACCTCATCTCCGGTAGTATTTCTAGTAAAATTTTTAGGTGAGCACGAGAAGGATGCCTGCGGTCTTCAACGAAAGAATAGAGAGAGAAGAAAGAGAGAGGAGAAGGCTGGGTTGCTCGAGGGCCTTAGAGAAGAGAGGGGGAGTCTTTATAGAGGATCTCCTAAGGTTCAGAAAGCCCTAGGAGTCCTAATCCCAATGGACAAGAGGAGAAGAAGAAGACTACTAATCCAAACGAGAGTCTTCATTCATTTTTGTTGTTTGTTTCTTTTTCTTTATAGGCTAATTCAGGTGGGCCGATTATTATATTATCCCTTCCTAATAAAAAGTTTCGATTCTCGAAACTTGACATATCTTCATTTTCAAATAAGTGAGGATACTTTATTTTCATATCATCTTTAAGTTATCAAGTGGCCTTCTTATATTCATACTGTCATAAGATTTGCTCTTTTTTTTTAATCAATAATTTAGATCTCATGACACCTTTTTATCCACAAGATATGAATTTCTTTGATTTCTTAATATTTGCTTAAAATACTATAATTCCTGACCCATAAAATTATTTGCTCTTGATTATTTCATATAAAAATCATAATCGATCCTATTTATTAAAATAGAAGAGTCTGGAGCATTATATGCTCATCATAATCTACAACCTTCTTTATCCTTTTAACTTCTTATACAATGTAACAATTAAACTTTTATCTTAAAAAATCCTTGAATCTATTCAAACAATTGGAGTAATACCGTCAAAGCTAAGGAAAAAAGATATCTATATCCAAAAAATTATAAATTCAAATTCTACTAGAGAATATCAATCTACTAACCTTCAACTTAAGATGCTCAAAATTCTTTTGATCATTATTTATAATAAAAGAACCAATCACCAAAGATAGTATTGCATAGATGAGTCCAAAGATCAACAAGCTTATTCATTCATTTGCCAATGGCGATCTCTTTTACTGAAATTCAAGTCTCTTTTCATAACACTTATTGCATTAAAATTACTATTCTTAACTCGTTTTAATATAATTTAACCACCATATTTCTACTTGCACACTCTAATATGAACCCATCGAGTCCTCTAGGGCTACCTAATGAATTTTGACAAGAATATTATTTTATATTAGAATCTCTAAAGATCCAACTTTTCAAATTTTTGATAGACTTTAAGCAAAATTTTTAAGTTTCTCTATCCCTTACTACATCTCAAGCACATCTCATCAAAATTAAATCTTGATCTACTTCCACATTTGAAGTCCTTGCATAAACTCCATGACTCATCTAAAATCTCATAAGTCTAAAACTAATTGAAGTGAGTTAACCATAGATTCATTGGACAATCAATTAGATAGTTATAACTAATATTTCTTTATAAAAAGATTAACTCCAACTCCATCAAACTAGATAATCTCAAGTCAACTTTCTATGAATAAAATCAACTCAATTATCTCCTAAAGCTTTCTTCATCATGACCCTTAGCATCCACTTAAAAATCAACATGAGATCTAGCTCGTTACTTGTTAAAGCTTATTTAAGTCTTCAAAAATTAAATGATAGTAAGATACCTTAGATCGGCTGAAAAATCTAAACTTTGACTTGAAATAATTAATGCACCTCATTATCTCCAACAAACAAAAGAAAGATAAAATAATCCAATCCATATATCGTAATACAAATTATTAAAGATTTCATCAAAGCATATATCATGCTCTCATAATAAAATCTAATCCATCAATAAACCAAATGCGAGTTTCATACATGTTCCTTATGTAGGTTCAACACTTGAAAAATAGTTCTCTCTATACAATGCGGTTCTTTCGTAAGCCACATCCCAAATAGCTTTCTTTCCAAAATTATAATGATCAGAAAATCAACATCAAAAAGTTATCAAGACCTTTACTCATATCTAATTTAGAGTTTCCAAAATCATAATAATGAAATAGGTATTCTAAACATAATCTATCAGGATAACATCGCATATTCAAAGATTAATCTCTCTTAAGCTTCGGTCATTCTATTTATTAAAATCCAAGATATAACTCATTAGTTAAATTATATACATCGTATGCCGCTTATGCATCACAATACCTATTGATCCAAAATCCAATCTTTGAATCCTCTCTATTGTACGATTCTAATCTTGATCAACTTTTCTATACTCTTTGTTTACCCAACCCTATGAATCATAATTCTAGGCTTAAGTTCTATTTACGATCAAATCTATTGCTAGTCTTTAAGTTTTACCTCTTATCTTGATTTCACTTATCTTGATTCATCCTAGATCTTTAGACTTCATAGGTGATCCTATTTAAAATATCAAAAATATGATCAATTTTCTATCTGATTAATTTAATAAGATTAAATCATAAGAAAAGAGGACTGTTGATTGCATGTGGCGAACCGTCCGGACACTAGAGAATTAAGGGTCTTCTAGTCAAGGGTTAGACTTAAATAACTTGATCGAAAAATCATGAAACATAACCACATCAAAATCAAAATCAAACAATAGGATTCATCAATGATGGATCCTTAAGATACTAGACATGGCCAAAATGGGGTTGACATATGGCATGGATTTCAAAACGGCTTTGAATCATCTTGTCAGAGTCAACATAGGTCCCTAGAAGATGAAGACATGACTCGGTACAAGATTCATAGATCTTTTTAGAGAGAGAAAGTTGATCAATAGAGAGAAAGCAGAGAGAGAAAGTGAAGAGAGAATCTGTATTCCTCTTGGGCCGTCCCGTCACAGAATGAAGAAGGGATTATAAGGCCCTCTCTCCTTCCATCCGATGGAGTGTTCTTATGAACGTGTAGGATGCTGCGCTGTTCGTCTAATCAGAAACTCCAAAACTTACTTTTATGCAAAACCCTGATCCTTGAACCCTAGATTTATTTGCATATTTTTTATGAACCCTATGACTAATTTAAACAATTAAGATTAATGGAATATGTTAATTTAGATTCTAAAATTAGAGAATTCAGATCTTATAGACAGTATTCATAATACTGGGTTCTGGGGCTTGGGTGCTCGAATTAGGTCTAAAGCGGTGATCAAACCCCGAATTCAAGAGTTTGTTAGAGTGGTCAACAATATGCTTAAATTGACCAGCCTAATAGGATTAAGTCTGGTTCAAGATCGAGTCACGCATGCCAAGCACGACTAATTAGGCCATACAGGTTTAGAATTGAATTGTTAGGCTAACCAATTAGTTCTGAGCTCACATCTTGCGTGTCTAGCGTAACCCAGTTTGGCACTTACGTCGACGTCTTTATTGGACTCTGATCTGAATTCTTATGATTCTTTCCGACCGTAAGATTGATTTAATGGCATACTTCCTCCATGTTTCACTTACCCTAGGCCATATCCTGTTGAACCAAGTTCTGATCTGAGGTGGACAATAATCTGAGTAACATGCCACTGAGGTTAGTCAATTGTTATCGACTATGATTAATCTTAGTTATAATGAGACCTGAATAATTTTCTCTCCTAAAAACGATTAAGTCTGGAGGTCTTCCACCATTTTGATAATGTGTGGGCCCTTTCAGATGGTTGATTATTCTTAGTCTGCGATACAGTGGTTTTTCTCAGTTGCCACCAGGAAATGATGCAACCATGCTTATAGGTCATTGGATGCTCTGGCGCTTGAGGATGAGTTGGGCTCAATATTAGATTACGGTGAGAGACTCAATTAGAACTCAGTCTGTTGAAAATGGTGGGTCTGACTTAACTTAAGGAGTTGATAATATTCTGATAGGGAGATTCATGAATTATGAGACTAAGTTTTGGTGCCACCATATATGTAGAGAATCCAATTGACAAAGAGTTGTTCAACTCATGCTTAACCCATCCATCAACTAACTAGTTAGGTGAGGTGATGGAGTCAAGTTGGTGGAGCACCACCTCATCTCCTAGAATCATTAATCTCGTGGAGTTTTCGCATCGTCTATAGATGAGAGTGTAGGGATTTCCAGAAAAAAGTGGGAAGCTAATTTGTTTAAAAAAAAAATTCCTAAAAAATTGGCAAGTCATAATTATACATTATCTAATAGAATCTTTGACTCTTCTATAGGAAAATATTCTGCTCCAATCGTCATTAGCACGTATCCTTGGACACACAGACTGACCCGACCCAATTATAAGTTTGGCTCAAGAACTCAAATATTTTGGGTTTCGAAAAAGTTAACCCATATTGGACTCAGGATCCCTCCCACCTTACCAGCCGCCCTCCATTGAACAGAGAGCATCTTGAAAAAATGGATAGACGAGATAATAAGGCCAGTAATTACATTTGGGCTCAATGTCTGATGAGCTCAAGGCCCAAAATGAAGGAAATATCAGGACTGCTCGCCAAATGTTGGCTCACCTACAGGAGATTGTTTGGTGAACAGAGTCGCGCAACCAGTATCAATCACTTGAAACAAATTTTTATTTAGGCTTAAGATGCGTATGAAAAAATGGCAGTCAGTCCAAAGATCATGTCTATTTTGATCATGAATACAATGACTTGAGAGTTGAGGAAGCCTCGAGTGTGTAAGTTGAACTTGGGAACCTGAGATCAGATTTATTCTGCAGTATCTTGACTGATGCATATGGGCCAATTCATCTTGAATTTACCACATGCATAACACTCTTCAAAATTTCTTTTGGCCGAAATTAATGAAATGCTAGTTACCCTGAGGCTTTCTATGTGAAAGGGTTCTAAGGCTCAGTTCCTTACTATGGAGAATTGATTTCCAAAAGATAGCTCTTATGGAAAGAAAAAGATAGTCTGCGAAAAGTAAGAAGGTGGAAGGACCGTATAGAAGAAGAATGTAGAGCCGAAGAAGAAGGCCGTGTCAAGAAAAGTGATTTTCATTGAACAAGCGACGGCCATGCGAAGCCCCCAGAACTGCCCTACTTAACTGGGCCACACTGAAGCAACAAGATGGAAGGTCCTTCTGGAGGTGATGCTCGTTATTGAGTCTAACTTATGGTTTCTTCTGCATACTCAGTTGGGTGCTTGACTCTGGTTCTAGTGCCATCTGTGCACTTGCATGCAGGATCTTAAGGATAGAGGAGGTGCGAGGGATGGAGGCTGTCCTACCATCGTAATGGAGGCAAGAGTTGCTGCAGTTGTCGCGGGGAGATGACACCTCATTGACGAATCATGCACTGGGATTGGACTTCACAGTGACCATTATGTGAGTTATTAAGATTAGGGATCCGGTTGCCTCAGTTCAGCTAGGCAGGGGGAAGTCTAAGTCACGAAAGCAGAACTATGATGCAACTGCAGTGTAGTCACTCGACATGTGAGTTTGCATTTTTCGATAATGGTTCCAAGGCTAGTGGTTATTATAGAACGTATTCGTGACGCTGTCTGTTCTACAGATGATTGTCCATTTAGTAGAAGCTATATACCTTTTAACAGTAACATCTTTATGAAAGAATAAATTGCAAATGATTTCTTAATTAATGATCTTTATTCAACGCAATTGAGTACCTTTTCTATACTATCCGAGCAAAAACTGAATGCCAAACGACCTAGGATAGTCCAAATAGCGAAGGTATCTATGGCCTAAGATTAGGTTCTATAGCTACCCAAATGAAGATAGGATCACAATATTGAAGAAAAATGGGCTACTTGAGTCTCATGACTTCGAGTCCATACCAGCTTGCAAATTTATCTTCAAGGAAAAATGCCAAAACTCTTTTTGTGTGGACATGGGAAAGGGCCACATGATCTCCTTGCCCTAATTACATACTGATGTGTGGGACACATTATTGATGTGCGGCTAGAGGCGATTTTATCTACTTCATTACTTTACATGATCTGTCTAGGTTATGGATATGTGTATCTTATGAGACATGAAGTCGAAGCTTTGAAAGTTTTTAAAGAATTCGAGACATGATGTAGAAAATAAATTAAAAAACTATTAATGGTTCTTCGATCAAGAATCGAGAGGTGATACTTAGTCGAAAATTCCTAAGATATCTCTAAGAAAATGCAAAAGTCTTCTTCTATAGACTTCCATCAGGGAACACCTCAACTCAATGGGTTTTAGAATCGGAGAAATCGACTCTCTATTTGGATATGGTTTGATCCATGAATGAGCTTTTCACAGACCTTCCTAATTTTTTTTTGGGACATTCATTGTTAAACTTCTATTTATCTACTTGATGGGTTTCTCTAAGACCGTTGCTACCATACCGTATGAGATAATGGCACGGTATAAGAAACCATCAAAGTCTGAGTCATCTCAGAATTTGGGTTGTCCGACTCAATATCAAAAGCAAACAGAAGAGTATATTGAGTTTAGGATCCTTTCTAGAGCTCGATTTCATAGGAATCCAAAGAGTCATTAGGATATTTTCTAATTCTAGAAGACCATACTGTGTGGGTTGTGAGTCGAACATGCCATCTTTTTTGAATATAAGTTTATTCAAGGATTAGCGCATGTGAAAGTTAGATCTAAGCTTTGATAGAAGAAGTCTCAAGTACAATGATGCTAAGGATCCAATTGGGAACCAAATCAAGTTGAGGCCCACATAAGAACACTACCTCTCACAACCTCGTTAGATCAGGAAATAGAGTTGTTCGCATCCCCCTGAAAGATTACTTAGGTATCTATTTCAGAGGGTAGAGAATATGTTCCTCGTAGGTAATGGTTGCTCATGAGTGAAGATCCAAAACCTACAGAGGCGATATCAGATATTCGACTCCGAGAAATGGTTAGAGTAATGTCATCAAGAATATGACCGATGCACTTCCAAACACTCAAGTCTGGACCTTGGTAGATCCATCAGAAGCGTATAGTAATATATGGGTGTAACATGAATCTTCACGAGAAAATTGGTGCAGATGGTGAAATGTGGAGAACATTCAAGGCTAGAACTAGTGGCAAAAGGTTAGTAGTCAACGTGGAAGGCATTGACTATCGGATACTCTTTTCCAGTGGCTATGCTAAATTCACGCACTACTTATGTTGCCGTTGCAGCCTATTTCGATTTATTTGAAATATGGCCAAATGGAGTGTGTAAAGAATGACGTTCTTGAATGGATATCTTGAGGAGATATCTATGGAAAGCCGCTAGGTCAATCCAGTGATAGCTGATCACAAGGTTTGAAGTTGCAAAGAGTCCATATATGGACTTAAGCAAGCATTTTCGGAGCTGGACATCTTCATCAATGTGTGATCAAAGTTGATTTATCAAAATATGAAGAGGAACCTGTGTCTTTCTAAAAAGGTCAGGTGGGAGCGCTGTTGTCCTTCCTCGTATTAAATATGGCCTGACATCCTCCTTATTGGGAATGAATATTCCTCATGTTGACAACAGTCAAATTATGGGTTTGTCCTAAAGAATTTCTCGCATGAAGACTTAGGATGAAGCGATCTTTATTCTAAGAAATAAGCGTCTATAGGAATATGACCGAATAGGATGCTAGGAACTTTCATAGAAGATGTTATAGAGAGAAGATCTAAAGATGGATTTAGGTATGGAAAACTCTAAGAGGGGATTTAATACTCTTCAGACATGTGATTCATCTTTCCAAGAAGATTTGCCTAGCCACACCTAGGAAATACGAAACGTATGAGCAAGATCCCTTTAATGCTTCTGTACAATAGGGAACCTCATTGTATGCCATGCTATGTACACGACCTGATTTAGCCCATGCCTGTGAGTGTTCACAAGAGATATCATCAAATCAAGTGAAAGAAACACTGAGCTTTTGTGAAATATTTATCTTAAGTGACTGTGTAAGAACTAAGAATTGATGTTTGTCTTTGGTAATCGGAGAACTCCATGGATACATCAGACTCGGATTTCATGTCCCGATATAAATGACTCGAAAGTCGACCATCTAGGAGTCTGTTTGTTGCAAATGGTGGTAGCTTCGCTGGAAGAGTTTCCAAGCAAATATGGTCGATAGCAAATTCCACATGGAAGCAAATATATCGCATGCATCAGAGGCTGCGAAAGGAGCTTCGGTAATAAGAAGTTTTGCGCAGAGAATCTGGAGTATGCCATCAGATGCCATTCTCTCTAACTGCGGAAACAATGGCCCATAGCCCTTGCTAAAGAGCCAGAGTCTTCACGAGAAATCAAGACACATTGAAGCGGTGATTACCACCTCATTCCGTTGATTACTCGAGAAGTTATGTTGAGTCAAAAGAAGTCAACTCCACAGATTAATTGGAATACCTCACTAGAAGCTATTGGACTAGAGCAGAATACAAGCCCACCTTGAGAAGATGGGATTAGACTTGTAGCCATTAGCTTTAGGACTAAGTGAGAAGATTTGTTAGATATATGTGCCCTAGAAAGCAGAATTGGCTGACACTTATAATACACTTCTAGGGAAAGAAATTATAATTTTGACTAATATCAATAAAATGGATTATTTTCTATCACAATATTGTGTATTTAGGTGTCCTGTGATTACATCCTTTGAGTTAAATGGTTAATGTATATTCATATTTTCAAGGTTTGAAAATTTGAGACTAGGAATTAATAATTATTAACTCATAAAATTGCTTTCCGACCATAGGATCTTACGAGGATGGTGATTGATCCAGAAGGTTTAGTGACCAATCGCTTCTCTTTGGTAGATGAGTCTTGAGTCTATGGATGTAGAGGACACCAGAGTGAGAGTACAGATACTCATTAGAGAATTCGAGGGGGCACG
>QRFJ01003999.1:83181-126550 GCA_006176705.1 Cocos nucifera
CTTTGTATCTTTTAAAGAGGCATTTCATAATAGGATCATCAAGGATCATATCAGGATGATCTCAATATGGATTAATGTGATATCAAATCTATTAAAAAGTCAGACTCGATGCGGCCTACTGTATGGATTTCAGAGCACATCCCTACTTCATCTTGATTTCATCTTAGGTTATCTTAGGATCTATGGTGCAGCTAAGAAAGAGAGCAGTAGGCCTAGATGAGAGAAGGAGAAGAAGGAGAGAAGAAAATTTTTCATCGCCTTTTCTTTTCTTTTTTTTTGTTTTTCTTCTTTCTTTCTTTCTTTCTTATTCTTCTTCTCTCTTGACCGAATAGGGAGGGAGGTGCTAGTGGCTTGCAGTCTGGCGAGCTGCGGTGGCACGATCAAAGGTCCAGTAGTGGCGGTCGATGGTTATGAAGCAATGGAATGGCAAGCGATTGAGGACTGGGACAACAAAAGTTCATGGAAAAGTCCAAAATAGTGGTTCACACCTTTTTCAATTGGTTTCACTGGTCATTGGCTAATCATAGGTGGCCAAGACCTCCAAGGTGGGTAGCTAGCAGGTGAGGGTCACGAGCCAGGGGGTGTGCCACCATGAGAGGCAGCATTGGGGTGATACCATAAAATATCGCACTTTAAATCTGGGACATAACACGGCCAATATTATCAAGAGTATCCATCCTCGGATAATACGGATTGCCTATCCCATCATAATCAGTTATTAAATCCATTATAATTAAAATATAAATGAAGATTCAATTTCCATCATTCTTAAATAATTAAACAAGATTGGTTCAGGAGTATTCTATACCTTAAATCATAAACCAAAACTGTATCTTAAAATTCATAAAATAATTGACTACAAATCCATAGTCATTTGGTAAACAAAGTTCATCCATAAAAATCTCTAATCTTACTATGCAAACCTCCAAGTCTGGATCTCCTATCGTTCTTAATCTTAATCCTCTATAAAAGTAAAAAAATAAAAAAGGATGAGCTACACTAGCTTAGTAAGTAAAATTTTATGTTTTCTTACCGGATCAGACATAAATTTATTCATGATAATACATTATTTCAAAAATAATAATTATAGCAAATAAAGCATTTCAAAGAATATAATATAAATCAGGTCATAAATCCATCAAGCCTGCATAATCCATGAAATTTCATAAACATGATTTATAAATCATTCATTTGTTCATATCATGTTTTAAAATCTTGCTCACAGATATTCATGCTAAGATCAATATTGTACCCATGATAGGACCATATTTTTTAATCGATAGAATTCTTATTTCTTGTACCAACTTGAAACCTATTGGCAGGACCATGTTTCTTGTGTATGCTAGCTCCGGGTGTCGACTTTATTATAAAAATTTATTCATAGCTATCTGAGAGCCTTTAAAATCTTTATATCTTTTTCTTAAATATTACATATATTTCAATAAAAAATATTTAATTGCATGGTTCATAAAATATGCTATTTTCATAAAATATATTTATAGAAATAATGATCATAACAAAACATGATTTTCATACTTCATATGTTGATCCATATTTTATAAAAGATATGAATTTATAATAATAGTTTATTTACATAAAAAGATATGATAATTTGAAATAAAGTGAGAAATGTAAGATTTCACTTTCCTTAATTCGCTCTAGATCCTTAGACTTCACAAGTGATCCTATTTAAAATATCAAAAATATGATCAATTTTCTATTTGATGAATTCAATAAGATTAAATCATAAAAAAAGAGGGCTGTTGATTGGATGTGGTGAACCGTCCGCACACTAGAGAATTTAGGGTCTTCTAGTCGAGGGTTAGACTTAAGTAATTTGATCAGAAAATCATGAAACATAACTAGATCAAAACCAAGATTGATCAACAGGATTCATCAACGATGGGTTCTTAAGATACTAGACATGGCCAAAATGGGATTGACATATGGCATGGATTTCAAAATGGCTTTGAATCATCTTGTTAGAGTCAACATAGGTCCCTAGAAGATGAAGACATGACTCGGTACAAGATTCATAAATCTTTTTAGAGAGAGAAAATTGATCAATAGCGAGAAAGTGAAGAGGAAATCTTTGTATCTTTTCAAAGAGGTAATCATGATCAAGATCATCAGGGATCATATCAGGATGATTCAATGTGGGTTAACTATGATCAAATTCTATGAAAAAATCAGACTAGATTCGACCTACAATAAGGATATCAGAGCAATCCCTAGTCATCTTGATTTCATCTTAGGTTCATCCTAGAATCTATGGTGTAGCTAAAGAGAGAGAGAGAGTAGGGCCCTAGAGAAAGAAGGATGAGAGAGAAAATCTTTTCTCTCCTTTTTTGTGCTTTTCTTTTCTTTTTTCTTTTCTTTTCTTTTCATTTCTTCTTCTTCTTTTTCTTTTCTTCTTCTCTCTTGGCCGAATAGGGGAGAGAGGGGCTAGTGGCTTGCACTCTGGCGAGCTACGGTGGCACGATCAGAGGTCCAGTAGTGGTGGTCGATGGTGATGAAGCGAGGAACGGCAAAAGATGAGGATCGGACAACAAAAATCATGGGAAAGATCCAAAACAGGGGATCCACACCTTTTTCTTTGGTTTCACTGGTCATTGGCTGATCATAGGTGGCCAAGACCTTCAAGGTGGATAGCTAGCAGGTGAGGGTCATGAGCCAGGGGGTGCACTACCGCGAGCGGCGGCATCGCTGGTCGGAAAAGGAGAAATATAGTTTGATTAAAATAGGGGAGAAAATAGAAATTTTCTTTTTAGGGCTCATTCAGTGATTTCGACGACCAGTGGCTATCCATAGGGACATGGGAAGAAGGAAAAGAAAAAGAGGAAGAAGGCAAGGGCTCTTACCTCATCTTCGGCAGTATTTCTGGTGGAATTTTTAGGTGAGCATAAGGAGGACGCCCGTGGTCTTCAACGGAAGAATAGAGAGAGAAGAAAGAGAGAGGAGAAGGCTGGGTTGCTCGAGGGCCTTTGAGAAGGGAGGGGGAGTCTTTATAGAGGTTCTCCTAGGGTTTGGAAAGCCCTAAGAGTCCTAATCCCAATGGGCAAGAGGAGAAGAAGAAGACTCCTAATCCAAACGAGAGTCTTCATTCATTTTTGTTGTTTGTTTCTTTTTTCTTTGTAGACCAATTCAGGTGGGCCGATTATTACATTCTCCCTTCCTAATAAAAAGTTTCATTCTCAAAACTTGACATATCTTCATTTTCAAATAAGTGAGGATACTTTATTTTCATATCATCTTCAAGTTTTCAAGTGGCCTTCTCATATTCATACCGTCATAAGATTTGCTCTTTTTTTTTAATCAATAATTTAGATCTCATGACACCTTTTTATCCACAAGATATGAATTTCTTTGATTTCTTAATATTTGCTTAAAATACTATAAGTCCTTACCTATAAAATTTTTTGCTCTTGATTATTTCATATAAAAATCATAATCGATCCTATTTATTAAAATAGAGGAGTCTGGAGCATTATATGCTCATCATAATCTACAACCTTCTTTATCATTTTAACTTCTTATATAATGTAACAATTAAACTTTTATCTTGAAAAATCCTTGAATCTATTCAAACAAATGGAGTAATTCCATCAAAGCTAAGGAAAAAAGATATCTATATCCAAAAAATTATACATTCAAATTTTATTAGAGAATATCAATCCACTAACCTTCAACTTAAGATGCTCAAAATTATTTTTATCATTATTTATAATAAAAGAACCAATCACCAAAGATAGTATTGCAATATCTAGATGAGTCCAAAGATCAACAAGCTTATTCTTTCATTTGTCAATGGCGACCTCTTTTACTGAAATTCAAGTCTCTTTTCATAACACTTATTGCATTAAAATTACTATTCTTAACTCATTTTAATATAATTTAACCACCATATTTCTATTGCACACTCTAATATGAACCCATCGAGTCCTCTAGGGCTACCTAATGAATTTTGACAAGAATATTATTTTATATCAGAATCTTCAAAGATCCAACTTTTCAAATTTTTGATAGACTTTAGGCAAAACTTTTATGTTTCTCTATCCCTTACTATATCTCAAGCACATCTCATCAAAATTAAATTCTGATCTACTTCCATATTTGCAGTTCTTGCATAAACTCCATGACTCATCTAAAATTTCATAAGTCTAAAACTAATTGAAGTGAATTAACCATAGATTCATTGGACAATCAATTAGATAGTTATAACTAATATTTCTTTATAAAAAGGTTAACTCCAACTCCATCAAACTAGATGATCTTAAGTCAACTTTCTATGAATAAAATCAACTCAATTATCTCCTAAAGCTCTCTTCATCATGACCCTTAGCATCCACCAATAAATCAACAAAGATCTTGCTCGTTACTTGTTAAAGCTTATTTAAGTCTTCAAAAATTTAATGATAGTAAGATACCTTAGATCGGCTCAAAAATCTAAACTTTGACTTGAAATAATTAATGCACCTCATTATCTCCAACAAACAAAAGAAAGATAAAATAATCCAATCCATATATCGTAATACAAATTATTAAATATTTCATCAAAGCATATATCATGCTCTCATAATAAAATCTAATCCATCAATAAACCAAATGCGAGTTTCATACATGATCCTTATGTAGGTTCAACGCTTGAAAAATAGTTCTCTCTATCAATGTGGTTCTTTCGTAAGCCACAGCCCAAATAGCTTCCTTTCAAAATTTAAATGATCAAAAAATCAACATCAAAATGTTATCAAGACCTTTACTCATATCTAATTTAGAGTTTTCAAAATCATAATAATGAAACAAGTATTCTAAACATAATCTATCAAGATAACATTCCATATTCAAAGATTAATCCTCTTAAACTTAGGTCATTCTATTTATTAAATCCAAGATATAACTCATTAGTTATATTATATACATCTATGCCGCTTATGCATCTAATACCTATTGATCCAAAATCATCTTTGAATCCTCTCTATTGTACATTCTAATCTAGATCAACTTTTCTATACTCTTTGTTTTACCCAACCCTATGAATCATAATTCTAGGCTTAAGTTCTATTTACGATCAAATCTATTGCTAGTCTTTATAGTTTTACCTCTTTCAATAATCTATTGCTCTGATACCATAAAATATCATGCTCCAAATCTGGTACATAACACGGCCATATTATCGAAGGATACCGCTCTCGATAATACGAAGCGTATCCATCATAATCAGTTAAAATTCATCATAATTAAAATATAAATAAAGATTCAATTTCATCATTTCTTAAATAATTAAATCAAGATTGGTTCAGAGCATCTAAACCTTAAATCATATACCAAAACCGTATCTTAAAATTCATAAAATAATTGACTACAAATCTATAGTCATTTAGTAAACTAAGTTCATCCATAAAAATCTCTAAGCTTATAATGCAGACCTCCAAGTTTGGATCTTCCATCGTTCTTAATCTTAATCCTTTGTAAAAGTAAAAAAATAAAAAAGGATATGAGCTACACTAGCTCAGTAAGTAAAATTCTATGTTTTCTTACTGGATCAGACATAAGTTTATTCATGAAATGCATTATTTCAAAAAATAATAATTATAGCAAATAAAGCATTTCATAGAATATATTATTAAATCAAATCATAAATCCATCATGCATGCATAATCCAAGAAATTTTATAAACATGATTTATAAATTATTTATTTATTCATATCCTATTTTAAAATCTTGCTTGCAAATATTCATGCTAAGGTCACTATTATACCCGTGATAGGACCATGTTTCTTAATCGACAGGATTTCTTGTTTTGTGCCAACTGGAAACCTATGGCGGAACATTTCTGTGGGGATGCTAGCGCCAAAGCAGCTTTACGTGCTTAGAAGTGCAGTTCATGAACGAATCTGGGAGCCGGGAAATTGCTGGATGACTTTTGGGCTTGGAAAACATACAGAGAGGGGAAAAAAAAAGAGGGAAGGGGAGTGAGTGAGAAAGGGGGAAGGGGAGAAAAGATATGGATAGAAAAAGAGCAGAAGAAAAGAGGAGGGGCAGACGGGCAAGGCGGAGCCGGAGGCGATATAAAAAGAGGAAGGGGAGAAAAGAGGGTGAGGGGCAGAAAAAGAGAGGATAAGGGGAAGAAAGGGAGAAACGGAAGAGGGCACGGACCGGGAGGCGCGCGAGAGCGAAACGGCACAAGTGAGCTAGGGAAAAAAAGCAAAAGAGTAGCAAGGGCGAGCGAAGGAAGGCAAGAAGATGAAAGCAGAAAAAAAAAGGACTGGGGAGGGGATGGGGGGGGAACCGGCCGCACCACCAAAGAAGGGAGGAGCGGCGAGGCAAGGGCGGAGACGGAAGGAAGGGAAGCAGAAAAGCAGGAAACAGAAGCGGAAGCAAAAAACCAAGAGCGAGCAACGGGAGGCAGCAAGGAGGGAGGCGGAAGAGACTAGACAGGGCCAAAAGGAAGGCAGTGACAGAGGCAGCGGAGGGCAAAGGAGCGGGGAAGCAGCGGGTAGGAAGGCCAGAGAGGGCGCGAGAAGAGGAAGAAGAAGCGATACAAGAGGGCAGAAGAGGCGGGGGAGAGAGAGAAAAGCGAGCAAGAGGGATGAAAAACGAGAGAGAGAAAGGAAGAGATGAGCTGGGGAGCGGGGCAAGAGGGAAGGAGGAGGAGGAGAGTTGGGGGCAGAGCAGGAGGAGGCAATGGGGGGGAAACGAGGGAGCAAAGGCGGGGAAAAAAGCAGACGAGAGCCGGAGCGGGACGAGAAGGATGGCGGAGCAAGGCCGAGGCAGGCGGGAGGCAGCGGAGGTCAGCCGAGGAGCGAGGGGCAGCGAAGAGAGGCAGCAGAGGTAGGGCCCGAGAGAAAAAAGGAAGAGAGAGAAAAGCGGGGCGTCCGGGCGGGGCGGGGGCGGGGCCGGGGCGGGCGGGGCGGGGCGGGGCGGCTGCGGGCGGGCGGGGGCGGCGGCGCGCGGGGCCGAAACAGGGGGGAAGGGGCGGAGGGCGCGCACGCGGAAAGGCGAGGGCGGCACGAGCGAAGGGCAGGGGGCTAGCGAGGGGGAAGGAAGCGAGAAACGGCAAGCAACGAGGCAGACAACAGAAAAGCAGGGGAAGGAGCCAAAAGAGAGGAGCCAGACCCGGGCGGGGGTGGCACCGAGCAGGGGCGGAAGCAGAGGGGGCCAAACCGCCAAGGTGGGAGCGAGCAGGAGGGGCACGAGCCAAGGGGGGCGCCACCAGGGGCGGCGGCACGGGAGGTGGAAAAGGAAAAAGAGGGCGGGGGGAAAAGAGGGGAGAAAATAGAGGAGGGGCGGGGGGCGCGGCCAAGGGAGGCGATGACGAGGGCGGGGCCAGAGGGACAGGGAAGAAGGGAAATAAAAAGAGGAAGAAGGCAGGGGAGCGGACCCGCGGCGCAGCGATAGGGGGAGGGAAACGGGAGGGGGAGCACGAGAAAGGACGCCCGGGGGCGGCAACGGAAGAAGAGGAGAGAAGAGGGCGAGGGGGCGGGAGGGCCGGAGGAGAAGGAGGGGAGGGGAGAGAGAGCGCCGAGGGGGGGAAGGCCGAGGAGGCCGAAGCCCAAGGGGCAAAGAAGGAGGAAGAAGAGAGGCCGAAGCCAAACGGAGGCGGCGGGCAGTGGGGAGGGGGCGGGCGGGCGGCGGGTGGGGGGAGGCCAAGGGGGGGGCCAGGACCGACGGGCAAGCAGGAAGGGGAGCAAGGACCCTGCCACAAAACGAGGGGCAAGTGGGCGAGGAAAAAGGGCAAAAAGAGGCAGGAGCAGGGCCGGGAGCCCGAGCGGCCGGGAAGAACCAGGGAGTAGGAGAAGGAAAAAGGAGGGCAGACAAAAGGCATGGGGGCAAGGAGAGAGAAGCATAAGGACCGGCCAAGGACATAGAAGGAAACGGAGGAGCCGAAAGGGAGGGGAGCCAGCAGGAGCGAAGCCCAACCGAACACGGGGGAAGAGCGGAGGCAAGCGAGATGCCAAGGCAGCAAAGGCGGGGCAGACGAAACGAGCAGCGGGAGGGCGGAGCGGGCCAGCGGGGGGACGAGCGCCGGCGTGGCCAGCGCAGAGAGGAAGGGGGCGGGGAGGATGCAGGAAAGCCGGGCAAGCGAAGGAGCAAAGGAAAAGGGGAACACAAGGGGGGCCCAAGGGGGGGGTACCGCGGAGTAGCCAGCCACGGGAGGCAAGATAGGCAGCAGCGGCGGGAGGGGAGGCCCAGCGGGAAGAGCAGAGAGAGGGCAGAGGGCAGTGAAGGAGCCAGTGGGCGGGCCGGGGAAGAGAAAGGCAGGGGGAGAACGAGGAAGCCCGCTCAGAGCGAAGAGCAAGGGCGGACGAAAGGGGGGGGGCGGGAGAAGAAGAAAGGACCAGAGCAGGACCGGGAAAAAATGCAGGCAGGGAAGAAGGAAAGGAGCAGAGGAAAACGCGGACCCAGACCAGCCGGGCAAAAGAGGGCAAAGGAAAGAGGGGCATAAGAAAGAAAAAGGCGCAAAAAGGGCGGACAAGCGGAGAGAGGCGGGAGCAGAAGCGGGGCAACAAAGGAGGAGACCGAAGGCCGAGCGCATCAGGAGAGAAAGGCGGAGGCAGGCGCGACGGCAGAGATGCGGAGAGGGAGACGCGGCGGGCAGCACACCGGGGGCGGAGCCCGTAACGGAAAAGAGGCGAAAGGGGGGAAGCACCAAAAGGGAGAGCAGGCGCGGAGCCAAAGCGCGGAGAGCAGCGGGCGGGCAAGAGGGCGGGAGAGAGACGGCCAATAGGCAGAGCGAGGGGCGAGATGGGAGGAGGGAGGAGAGAAAGAGGGGTAACAGAGAGGCAGCCATGGAAAGAGCGAGGCAGGAGAGGGCGCGAACAAAGCAGGCCAGACCAAAGGGGCGGCAAGAAGGGGTGGGAGTAAGAAGGCAGGAGGGAGAGAGGGGCAGCAGAGAACAAAAGAGGGCAGGGCAGGGGGCAGGGCGCAAGAAGCAAAGGTAAGAAAAGGGGGAAACATGCGGCAAAAAAGAAGGGGGACGAGAGCGGGCGGGGGGAGCCAACGGATCCAGGAGAGGAGAATAAGAAGAGGAGGCCAGGAGAGCAAGGACGACAGAAAAAAGGATAAAAAAAGGAAGTCCACGGATGGGGGGCCCAAGAAGAACACGGCGGGAAGAGCCCCGGGGGGCCCCCAAAAGGAGAAGGACGCAAAGCAAGGCAAGAAAGACAGCAGCAAAAGCGGAGCGGCAACGAGAGGAGCACACGACCACCAGCCCACAAACAAGAACCAAGTAACAAAAAAAAGAAGAAGAAAAGAAAGAAAACGACAGCAAACAGAACAAAAGAGGACAAGCAACCAAGGACTACCCGAGGGTGCGGGGGAGGAAAGTGGAGGGGGAGGAGGCCCAGAGGGAGGGCGAGAAGGAGCCGGACGCGGCGGCCAGGCGGGGGGGGGGCCCGCCCGAGGCACTGAGCGTGACCACCTCGAGTAGTCATTAGGAAGTCTACCTTCTCGTCAATGACTGACTCGATGCTGCAGTAGTGTGTCTGGTTCTTTGACCTGAGGTGCATGGTAGTTCACCTTGAGGGTGTTATAGTTTGACTACACCATTACTCGATCTCCTAGCCATATGGAATCCTGAGGTGTATGTTGGCTATAGCATGTTCATTGTAGGAACTGGATAGCATCAAGATGGAATCTATCTACCTCGGTGGTAGAGGAGCAACCCTATGATGATCATGAGAATCAAGTCCTGAAGCCCATGGCCATGGTAGAGTGAAATAATAGAAAGAGTTTCTATTTAGATTTTCACATCGGACTTGAATCGAATGATTACATCATATGACAGAAACTAGGGTTTGACGAGTTCACCTTAACCCTAATCTGATCGGGGCTCAAGATAGAAGAACTTAATCACATAGGTAGCTGCACCAAGAGGTTCGCATTCAGCTTTGATGGGTTGCCACCATATACTGCTAGGTGTCACTGGTGGATTTTGGAAGCAATTAGAATGATTTAGATGATCGATCATTCTAGCTGTTCGAATCAGAAGAGTTCTGATCCATCGAAAGAAGTTTCGATGATGTCGATGATAGAGATCATGACATATCCCATTACCATACAGAACTGAACCTAACTGGGTCACACAAATAAGGGTTTGAATCTGGTGATCATCAATTGAACTGATCCAGTTCAATTGATCTGAATGAGATTCAATTAGGTTCAAGAAAATCGTGCTAGCACTCGATTGAACCTAACGTTCTTCTTTTACTATCATAAATAGTTGTCCTGACTGAGCCAAAGGAGTTTGTGCTCATTTAGAGGCCTTCACTTTGTCTGACTAGAGCTTGTCCAAGTTAGAAAAGGTTGTCTTATTTTGTAAGACATTACCTATCATTTTTGGTCACCTGCCATTTCTCGTCCTTTGACTTTGGTCAAAAGTTGATCTTTGACTGGTCAAATGTTGACCATTGATACTTTGACTTTTGTCCATGTGTCACGCACCTATTGGAGGGCTGGTGGGGGCTTGTCCCCTGCCAGAACCTGGCAAGGAGGAGGGCGCACGCCACCCTTGGCGTGTGCCCAAGTTGGAGGCGCCCAGGAGTTCCTGTTGGATAGGGACTCCATCTCCTTTTTGGATTCTGATTAGAGTTCTCCTAAGAGCCAACTTTGACTGATCTTAAACGCCATCTAAGGAGGAATCCAGGGGACTCTATTTCCATCAATCAAATTTAGATCTGATTTCACAAAGAGTTGTGATTGGTTGGGAAGAAGAGGAGTTGGATCACGCTTAGTCTATAAATAAGACCCTGCGCCCAACTCAAAGAACATCACAATTCTCCATGCCCCAAGGCTGCTTCTCCTCTCCTCCTCCATGCCAAAGCACCTTCTCCCTCTCCTCTCCACATCCAAAGAGGTTTGGATTTTTGGTTGGTGCAATCTAGATGAGAGAAAGGCGACTGAAAGCTAGAAGGCTGTGCAACTACAAAGGACAACTGCTGATCTTCAAAAGAAATTTTGAAGATCCTCCAGATCAGATCCAGATCTAATTTTTGGAGACATGATAGAGAAGAAGAGGATCTCTAGTTCCAACTCGAGTGGATACCAATAGAGGCCAGGCACTTGCGTGGCTAGATCCAGAACCTTCCACTGCTTACAGGATCATTAACGAGTAATAGGATTACCCACTTCAAGGTAAATTAAATTTGATTTAATTTATTTAAATTTTATTTTAATTATTAAAATAATAAGAATCAGATCTGAAACATGTCAGATCTGATCCAGATCAAAGAGAAAAAATTTTGAAATATATCTCTTGATCTGATCAGATCTAAATGAACATGATCCAAAAAATTTGGATTTTTCTTCAAAGGTTCGGGCTGTTCTTCCTTATGCAGGGCGATTGAGTAGCAGTGCCTCGCTAGAGCTTGATCTCCCCTGACCTCTTCGATCCCATGATCTATCAAAAATTTCATCTTCAAATAATAAGTTGATACCACTGTAAGTAGTATATTTAGATCAGATCGATCGAGGATAACATTATAGGCGGATGGAGCCCTTACGATAAAAAAATCGACCTATGCCTTAGCCAGTTTTGGGCATTGCCTTGCAGTCACAGCCAAAGTTATTATGCCCTCAACTGGTATGGTATTACCAGTGAAGCCTATCAATGGAGAGTTCATAGGCCCCAATTGGTCATTGAGTAAGGATATTTTCGAGAAAGCATCGTAAAATAAAATATCGACCGAGGTTCCATTATCTACCAAAATGTGGCATACATCATAGTCAGTAATGTTTAAAGAGATAACAACCGCATCATTGTGCGGAAACTAGATCTCTTGGGCATCTGCCTCGGTAAAGATTATGGATTCTTCCGTCCTCCATCTCTTCATCGATTCCTCGGATCTGCTGGCCTTTCCTCACTGAAGTCCCTCCGAGATAGTGTTGATGATGTCGAGAGGTGGTCGATCTCCTTGTTGATTCTCCTTCCTTGGTGGTTCAGACTGCGGTAACGCCCTCGGCCAATCTTTCCGTCCTTCAGGCCATCTTCATAGGAATCGGCCAAGTCTGTCTTGCCTGATGAGCTCCTCGATCTCATCTTAGAGTTGGATAGACTCCTCAGTGTCGTGATCATGGTCATGATGATAAAAGCAGAACTTATTGGGATTGTGCTTGCTAGGATGAGAATGCATCCTCTCTGGTCTCGGTAGTTGCTCCCTGATTTTCATCAGCACTTGAATTTTTGGAGCATTGAGGGGGTCGTAGTTGTAAAATCTTTGTTGGAGAGAACCCCGGCGTGCCCTTTCATCGGGACTTCCTTGCCTCCGAGCCCGGGGAGGAGTTTGGACTTGTTTGCGCTCAGAGAAAGTTTGGGAGCACGGCCGAGCTTCACTCGACTTTCCTTCTTCGACGGGCCTGCCCGGCCCGTCGATTCACTGCTCATCAAAGGCTTCATCATCCTTGGCCGTGAAGGCCTCTTTAGCCCGGGCATAACCTTTAGCCCGAGCTAACATGTCAGCAAAGTCTCTGGGGTACTTCTTTTTCAGAAAGAACAGCAAATCATTCTTCTAAAGGCCACCCTTGAGTGTGGCCATGGCGACTGATTGGTTCAGATTTTAGACCTCCAATGTGGTAGCATTAAACCGAATGATATAATCTCGGATGGATTTTTCCTCCTACTTGATGATCATCAGAAAATTCAAACCTCGGTGCGGACATCGACTGCTAATGAAGTGAGCTGCAAACTGATGGCTCATCTGATCAAACAATAAAATAGTACTCGGCTTAAGTGTTGAGAACTAGCTCCTGACGACTTCCTTGAGGGTGGATGGAAAAGTCTGGCATAAAATAGTGTCTGACACACTGTGGAGTAACATCATTATCCAAAAGGCCTCTAGATGGTCGACCGAATCGGTGGTCCCATTGTAACTCTCAAATTGCGGAAGCTTAAAGTTCGATGGAATCGGTTCCTGCATAATTTTCTGCGAGAAGGGAGGGTCAGTGCAAATATCATCACCGTGTGAGGACGGGGTATGATGGAGCTTTTTGATTCATCAGCTCATTTCTAGGAGCCTTTGATCTAGGAGATCTTCATGATTGTTGATCTTCAGGATTTCTGATGGAATGATTGCGAAGCTTCCTCCTGGGTCGAGTCGTTGTCTGAGAAGGGGCCCTCCATCCTCTACTTTCCCTTTCCAGAGATTAGAGGTCGGGTAGCCCAAGTCGACCATTCCCAGATCGGACCATGGGGCTCCGAAGAAATCTGCACCGATCGAGTTGGTGTTGGAGCTTGCCGATGCATGGCCTACATTGCCTCCATGAGACAATGAACCTACTGGACCAGCAAGTTGAACTGCTCCGCATCTACCATGACTACAGGTGGAACTTGAGTTGCCGGGGTTGAAGCGGGAGCAGATAGATCTGGATGGAATCTGGCTACGGAGGCCATCGATCGTCGGATCGAAGCTCTCCTGGGAGTTATTTTTTTTCGAAGAAGAACTCTAAAGAGGAAGAAGAGAGATTTCTAGAGAGAGAGGAGAGAGATTATCATTGAGTACTCCTTTAAGAACAAGAAAATCTCAAGAATCGAAGGCTCTCCTTCTAGCGCCAATTCTGTTGGTGTAGAATTTGGTCGATGTCGGATCGTGCTGGAGTCGAGGAGGACGAGGTCGCCATTGGTGACCTACAAAATAAAGTTTCATCTAGAGTTGGTGGTGGTGGCTCCAGCGAGATCCTCTGACGATCAAGTCAGCTCTTCTGGCCAATAGAAATAGAGTGCTCAGAAAAGAGTTTGGTAGAGTTTAGAGGAGAGAAGAGCTTAGAGAAAATGTATCTAAAGGGTTCTTTTTTATAGACGGAGCCTGTAGCAGATTAATGGTGACAGCCATATCATCCGATAGTGGATCATGTGGGGTTTACTATAGAGAGAGAGGTATCGTCAGACTGATAGTGGCAGCCATGCCGTCTGGTCATGAGCCACATGGGGTTTGCTATGGAAAGAGAGGTATCGTTAGACTGGTAGTGGCGGCCATACCATCCGATCGTGGGTCATATGGGGTTTGTTACGGAGAGAGAGATATTGCCAGATCGATAATGACAGCCATGCCGTCTGGTGGAAGCATATATTTGGAGTCCGACTGAGCTGGAGGAGTTCGACTGTAAGAGTAATCCAGAAGGAGGTCAGCTCCTGGAGGAATCCGACTGAAGGAAAATTTCAGAAGAAGTTTGGCTCCCGTAAAAATCCGACTGAAGGAGAATTCGGAAAGGAGTTTGGCTCTTATGAAAATCCAACTGAAGGAGGACTCTGAAAGGAGTTCGACTCCTGTAGGAATTCGACTAAAGAAGGATTCAGGAAGGAGTTCGGTTCCTATGAAAATTCGACTGAAGAAGGATTCTAGAAGAAGTTTGGCTCTTGTAGGAATTCGATTGAAGGAGGATTTTGGAAGGAGTTTGGCTCCTGTGAAAATCTGACTGAAAATCCGACTAAAGGAGGATTCGGAAAGGAGTTCGGCTCCTGTGAAAATCTGACTGAAAGAGGATTTAGGAAGGAGTTCGGCTCTTATAGGAATCTGACTGAAGGAAGATTCGGGAAGGAGTTCGGCTCCTGTAGGAGTTCGACTGAAGGAGGATTTTGGAAGGAGTTTGGCTCCTATGGAAATCCGACTGAAGAAGGATTCTGGAAGAAGTTCGACTCTTGTAGGATCTGACTGAAGGAGAATTCGGGAAGGAGTTTGGCACCTATAGGAATTCGGCTGGGGTTCGGCCATTGAAGGGAGTTCGGCCACCTGAAAGAGTTCAGCTGGGGTTCAGTCGCTGAAGAGAGAATTTTTGATCGAAGCTCTTCCATGATTGTCAGTTGCGTTAGGCCAATTGTTAGACTGGACTTCGGCGGGAGCAGAATTTATCCCCAATATATATATAGGAGAATATGTATAAGAAGTTGAAACTATAATTAATTAGAAAATCTTTTGTGAAATCTAGTTTGAAAGTTACTCTATCAACACATGTGAAGCTTTAAATCGTCTCCTGTTAGCATCAGCCTAAGGAATAAAAACAAATGGAATCCAACATTAATTTGCTGTCTCATGCCAGAACACCAACACACAATTAAGGGAGGGGAAAAAAAAAAGAATGGCAGAAGAGTCACGGATCATTCTAGAAATCCCATCTGGGAATAATAAACATACATTTCTCACCAGAAAATAGGGTGTCTTGGTTGCTTGTACTATTTTGTTATTGTTTGCTGTAGTTTTCTTTCTTTTTCTTCTTCTTTTTTTGTTATTGTTATTGTTTGTGGCTGGTGGTCGTGTGATCCTCTAGTTGGAAGCTCCGGCTTTTGATGATGTTTATTGCCTTGCTTTGAGTCTTATAATTTTGGGGGACAAAAGGGGCTCTTCCCGCTAGTGTTCTTATTGGGACACCAATAAGTGGCCTTAATTTTTTTATAATTTTTTATGTAGTATATTGATATCATGGAATAATATTATTATTCTCATATAATGGATAAAAGTTGGATAAACAAGCCAAGATCTAGTAAAAATTATTTTGAAGAAGTTCAAAATTTTATTAAATTTGCTATTGAGAAATGATCAATGAATGAAAATATTTTGTCTATGCTGAAAATATATAAATAATGCATTATTTAATCCAAAAATTATTGAAGAACATTTGGTATGGAATGGTTTTGTTAGAGAATATACTGAATAGATATTTCATGGAGAATCTATGTTACCATCTTTATATAATCAATCCTCACATATAGAACATAGATCTGATATTGGAACCAGTAATCTATAAAGAAATATTGCAAGAGAAGATGATATAAGAGATTTGCTCCGAGATGCTCTAAAATTTGGTGCTCAAAATTTAGAATATTTTAGTAAGGGATAAGAAATAGGTGTGATGCCCGAAGAGTCTACATCTACTGATGCTATGCATGTCGAGGTACCTCAGCATTTATCTAATGATGAGATAGAATATCGGTATCATAATTTGTTGAAAGATTATGATCAAGAATTATATCTAGATTGTAAGAACTTTTTGAGAATTTTATTTCTTATGCACCTATTTCATTTGAAATATTTGAGCGGATGGTCTGGTAAGAGTTTTACTATGCTACTTTAATTATTAAATGATGCATTTTTTAAAGGTACTGCTATGTCAATTTCTTCTTATAGAGCCAAAAAATTAGTAAAGAAATTGGATCTTAGATATGAGAAGATTCATAGTTATCCAAATGACTTTATATTATACCGGAAGAAAAATGCTAATCAAGAATCATGCAATATCTATGGATCTTCACGATGGGCATCGCATAAAGAAGATGATGATATATTGAACAAAGTGGATGCTACTCAGAGTAAAAAAAAATTGGCAAAAATTTTGTGTTACTTTTCTTTGATACTTAGATTGAAAAGGATTTATGCATCATCAAAGACAGCTTCATCTATGAGATGGCATGAAGGAGATCGTACAAAAGATGGAACGCTAAGACATCCAGCTGATAGTTTAGTATGAAAAGCATTTGATGATTGGCATCTAGATTTTGCCTCAGATATTCACAGTGTTAGGTTGGGCTTAGCTACTGATGGCTACAATCCATTTCGGATACTAAGTTCTACTTATAGTACTTGGCCGGTCATTCTGATTCTATATAATTTGCCACCATGCATTTGTATGAAACAATTTTCACTTATCCTATCAATGGTTATTCCGGACGATAGGGATCCAGGCAATGATACTGATATCTTTTTGCAATTTTTAATAGAAGAATTGAAATAGTTGTGGAAGGATATTGATACAATTGATGCTTGCAGTAGTAATAATCGGCCCACCAAAATTGGCCTACAAAAAAAAAAAGAAGAAAGAAAGAAACAACAAAAATGAACGAAGACTCCCGTTTGGATTAGGACTCTTCTTCTTCTCCTCTTGCCCATTGGGATTAGGACTCCTAGGGCTTTCCAAACCCTAGGAGATCCTCTATAAAGACTCCCCCTCCCTTCTCTAAGGCCCTCAAGCAACATAGCCATCTTCTCTCTCTATTCTTCCGTTGAAGACCACGGGCGTCCTTCTCGTGCTCACCTAAAAATTCCATCAAAAATATCGCTGGAGACGAGGTAAGATCCCCTGCCTTCTTCCTCTTTTTCTTTCCCTTCTTTCCATGTCCCTATGGACAGCCATCGGTCATCGGAATCATTGGAAGAGCCCCAAAAAGAAAATCCCTATTTTCTCCCCTATTTTAACCAAGCCATATTTTTCCTTTTCCAACTACCGGTGCCGCCGCCCATGGTGGCGCACCCCTTGGCTCGTGACCCTCACCTGCTAGCTACCCACCTTGGAGGTCTTGGCCACCTATGATCAGCCAATGATCGGTGAAACCAAAGAAAAGGGTATGGATCCTCTATTTTGGATCCTTTCCATGATTTTCTGTTGTCTAGTCCTCGTTGCTTGCCGTTTCTCGCTTCATTACCATCGATCGCCACTACTGAACCTTCGATCGTGCTGCCATAGCTCTTCAGAGTGCGAGCCACCAGCCCCTTCCTCCCCTGTTCGGCCAAGAGAGAAGAAGAAAAGAAAAGAAAGAAGAAGAAAAGAAAAGAAAAGACAAGAAAAAAGAAAAGAAAAGAAAAGAAAAGGAAAGAAAAGATTTTCTCTCTCCTTCTCTTTTTTTCTCTAGGGCCCTACTCTCTCTCTCTCTTTAGCTGCACCATAGATCCTAGGATGAACCTAAGATGAAATCAAGATGACTAGGAATTGCTCTGAAATCCTTATAGTAGGACCGGATCTAGTCTGATTTTTTCACAGAATTTGATCATAGTTAACCCACATTGAATCATCCTGATATGACCCCTGATGATCCTGATCATAATTACCTCTTTGAAAAGATACAAAGATTCTCTCTTCACTTTCTCTCTCTAGTTTCTTCCCTATTGATCAATTTTCTCTCTCTAAAAAGATCTATGAATCTTGTATCGAGTTATGTCTTCATCTTCTAGAGACCTATATGGACTCTAACAAGATGATTCAAAGCTACTTTGAAATCCATGCCATATGTCAATCCTATTTTGGCCATGTCTAGTATCTTAAGAATCCATCATTGATGAATCCAATTGATCGATCTTGGTTTTGATCCGATTATGTTTCATGATTTTCTGATCAAATTACTTAAGTCTAACCCTCGACTAGAAGATCCTAAATTCTTTGGTGTGAGGATGGTTCACCACATCCAATCAACAGTCCTTTTTTTTATGATTTAATCTTATTGAATTCATCAGATAGAAAATTGATCATATTTTTGATTTTTTAAATAGGATCACTTGTGAAGTTTAAGGATCTAGAGCGAATCAAGGTAAGTGAAATCTTACGTTTCTCACTTTATTTCAAATTATCATATCTTTTTATGCAAATAAACTATTATTATAAATTCATATTTTTATATAAAATAAGGATCAGCATATGAAGTATGAAAATCATGTTTTATTATGATCATTATTTCTATAAATATATTTTATGAAAATTACATATTTATGAATCATAAAATTAAATATTTTTTTTATTAAAATATATGTATGTTTTAAGAAAAAGATATAAGAATTTCAAAGGTTCTCAGATAGTTATGAATGAATTTCTATGAAAAAGTCGACATTTGGAGCTAGCATCCACAAGAAACATGGTTCCGCCAATAGGTTTCAAGTTGGCACAAGAAACAAGAATCCTGTCGATTAAGAAACATGGTCCTATCACGGGTATAATAGTGACCTTAGCATGAATATTTGCAAGCAAGATTTTAAAATAGGATATGAATAAATAAATAATTTATAAATCATGTTTATAAAATTTCTTGGATTATGCATGCATGATGGATTTATGATTTGATTTATATTATATTCTATGAAATGCTTTATTTGCTATAATTATTATTTTTGAAATAATGCATTGTCATGAATAAACTTATGTCTGATCCAGTAAGAAAACATAGAATTTTACTTACTGAGCTAGTGTAGCTCATATCCTTTTTTATTTTTTTACTTTTACAGAGGATTAAGATTAAGAACGATGGGAAGATCCAAACTTGGAGGTCTGCATTAGTAAGCTTAGAGATTTTTATGGATGAACTTTAGTTTACCAAATGACTATAGATTTGTAGTCAATTATTTTATGAATTTTAAGATACAGTTTTGGTATATGATTTAAGGTTTAGATGCTCTGAAACCAATCTTGGATTTAATTATTTAAGAAATGATGGAATTGAATCTTTATTTATATTTTAATTATGATGGAATTTTAACTGATTATGATGGATAGGCTTCGTATTATCGAGGAGCGGTATCCTTCGATAATATGGCCGTGTTATGTCCCAGATTTGGAGCATGATATTTTATGGTATCAGAGCAATAGATTTGATAAGAGGTAAAACTTAAAGACTAGCAATAGATTTGATCGTAAATAGAACTTAAGCCTAGAATTATGATTCATAGGGTTGGGTAAACAAAGAGTATAGAAAAATTGATCTAGATTAGAATTGTACAATAGAGAGGATTCAAAGATTGGATTTTGGATCAATAGGTATTGTGATGCATAAGCGGCATATGATGTATATAATATAACTAATGAGTTATATCTTGGATTTTAATAAATAGAATGACCTAAGTTTAAGAGAGATTAATCTTTGAATATGCGATGTTATCTTGATAGATTATGTTTAGAATACCTGTTTCATTATTATGATTTTGGAAACTCTAAATTAGATATGAGTAAAGGTCTTGATAACTTTTTGATGTTGATTTTTTGATCATTATAATTTTGGAAAGGAAGCTATTTGGGCTGTGGCTTACGAAAGAACCACATTGTATAGAGAGAACTATTTTTCAAGCGTTGAACCTACATAAGGATCATGTATGAAACTCGCATTTGGTTTATTGATGGATTAGATTTTATTATGAGAGCATGATATATGCTTTGATGAAATCTTTAATAATTTGTATTACGATATATGGATTGGATTATTTTATCTTTCTTTTGTTTGTTGGAGATAATGAGGTGCATTAATTATTTCAAGTCAAAGTTTAGATTTTTGAGCCGATCTAAGGTATCTTACTATCATTAAATTTTTGAAGACTTAAATAAGCTTTAACAAGTAACGAGCAAGATCTCATGTTGATTTATTGGTGGATGCTAAGGGTCATGATGAGCAAAGCTTTAGGAGATAATTGAGTTGACTTTATTCATAGAAAGTTGACTTGAGATCATCTAGTTTGATGGAGTTGGAGTTAATCTTTTTATAAAGAAATATTAGTTATAACTATCTAATTGATTGTCCAATGAATCTATGGTTAACTTAGAATTTTCAATTAGTTTTAGACTTATGAATGCAATAATTTTGAAAAGAGAGATGAGTCATGGAGTTTATGCAAGGACTTCAAATATGGAAGTAGATCAAGATTTAATTTTGATGAGATGTGCTTGAGATGTAGTAAGGAGATAGAGAAACAAATAATTTTATGGGTAAAAGTATTTTAAGCTAAGAAATAAAGTCTATCAAAAATTTGAAAAGTTAGATCTTTGAAGATTCTGATATAAAATAATATTCTTGTCAAATTATTGAAACAAACAACAAAAATTAGGTAGCCCTAGATTAGGACTCGATGGGTCCTCTAGATGAGGCCCTAGAGAGCCCTGCCTTCTTCCTCCTTTTCTTTTCCTTCTTCCCATGTCCCTATGGATAGCCATCGATCGTCGGAGTCACCGAAAGAGCCCCAAAAAGAAAATTTCTATTTTCTCCCCTATTTTAACCAAGCTATATTTCTCCTTTTTCAGCCACCGATGCTGCCTCTCGCGGTGGCACACCCCCTGGCTCATGACCCTCACCTGCTAGCTACCCACCTTGGAGGTCTTGGCCACCTATGATTAGCCAATGACCAGTGAAACCAATGAAAAAGGTGTGAATCCCCTATTTTGGACCTTTTCCATGATTTTTGTTGTCCAGTCCTCATCGCTTGCCATTCCTTGCTTCATAACCATCGACCGCCACTACTGGACCTTTGATCGTGCCACCGCAGCTCGCCAGACTGCAAGCCACTAGCACCTCCCTCCCCTATTCGGTCAAGAGAGAAGAAGAAAAGAAAAGAAAGAAGAAGAAGAAAACAAAAGAAAAGAAAAGAAAAGACGATGAAAGATTTTCTCTCTCCTTCTTCTCCTTCTCTCTCTAGGGCCCTACTCTCTCTTTCTTTAGCTGCACCATAGATCCTAAGATGAACCTAAGATGAAATCAAGATGACTAGGGATTGCTCTGAAATCCATACAGTAGGCCGAATCGAGTCTGACTTTTTAATAGATTTGATCACAGTTAATCCATATTGAATCATCCTGATATGATCCTTGATGATCCTAATTATGATTGCCTCTTTAAAAAGATACAAAGATTCTCTCTTCACTTTCTCTCTCTACTTATTCTCTATTGATCAACTTTCTCTCTCTAAAAAGATCTATGAATCTTGTACCGAGTCATGTCTTCATCTTCTAGGGACCTATGTTGACTCTAACAAGATGATTCAAAGCCGTTTTGAAATCCATGCCATATGTCAACCCCATTTTGGCCATGTCTAGTATTTTAAGGGTCCATCATTGATGAATCCTATTGTTTGATTTTGATTTTGATGTGGTTATGTTTCATGATTTTTCAATCAAGTTATTTAAGTCTAACCCTTGACTAGAAGACCCTTAATTCTCTAGTGCCCGGACGGTTCGCCACATGCAATCAACAGTCCTCTTTTCTTATGATTTAATCTTATTAAATTAATCAGATAGAAAATTGATCATATTTTTGATATTTTAAATAGGATCACCTATGAAGTCTAAAGATCTAGGATGAATCAAGATAAGTGAAATCTTTCGTTCCTTACTTTATTTCAAATTATCATATTTTTTTATGTAAATAAATTATTATTATAAATTCATTTTTTTTTATATAATAAGGATCAGCATATGAAGTGTGAAAATCATGTTTTATTATGATCATTATTTCTATGAATATTTTTATGAAAATAGCATATTTTATGAATTATGAAATTAAATATTTTTTCATTGAAATATTTATATGTTTTAAGAAAAATATATAAAGATTTCAAAGGCTTTTAGATAGTTATGAATAAATTTCTATAGAAAAGTCGACATCTAGAGCTAGCACTCTTAAGAAATATGGTCCTGTCAATGAGTTCCAAGTTGGCACAAGAAACAAGAATTTTGTCAATTAAGAAATATGGCCCTGTCATGGGTACAATAGTGACCTTAGCATGAATATCTGTGAGCAAAATTTTAAAACATGACATGAATAAATGAATGATTTATAAATCATGTTTATGAAATTTCATGGATTATGCATGCATGATGGATTTATGACCTGATTTATATTATATTCTATGAAATATTTTATTTACTATAATTATTATTTTTGAAATAATGTATTGTCATGAATAAACTTATGTTTGATCCGATAAAAAAATATAGAATTTTACTTACTAAGTTAGTGTAGCTCATATCTTTTTTATTTTTTTCTTTTACAGAGGATTAAGATTAAGAACAATGGGAGTTCAAACTTGGAGGATTGCATAGTAAGCTTAGAGATTTTTATGGATGAACTTAGTTTACTAAATGACTATGGATTTATATTCAATTATTTTATGAATTTTAAGATACAGTTTTGGTATATGATTTAAGGTTTAGATGCTCTGAACCAATCTTGATTTAATTATATAAGAAATGATGAAATTAAATCTTTATTTATATTTTAATTATGATGGATTTTAACTAATTATGATGGATAGGCTTCGTATTATCGAGGGCGGTACCCTTCGATAATATAGCCGTGTTATGCCCCGGATTTG
This sequence comes from Cocos nucifera, assembly GCA_006176705.1. Taxonomy (NCBI): domain Eukaryota; kingdom Viridiplantae; phylum Streptophyta; class Magnoliopsida; order Arecales; family Arecaceae; genus Cocos; species Cocos nucifera. The sequence goes on from QRFJ01003999.1 coordinate 106,002, forward strand.
GGGCGTGACAGTAATGGTTAGACATTCAAACTGAGGGGCAGCTTTTATTTGGACTATCAATGATTTTTCTACATATACTAATTTATCTGGATAGAGCACAAAGAGGCATATTGCATGTCCTGCTTGTGGGGATGCTACCCATTCACATTGGTTAAAATATGGAGAAAAATTTTGCTATATGGACCATCGTCGATGGTTAGAAGCCGACCATCCATTTTGGTTTCAGCAAGATGTATTTGATGGTACTATAGAATTGCGATATGCTCTTTTACCATTATTTGGAGCTGAGGTTCTTATACAAATGCATGGCTTGAATCATAGGTATGGTAAGATTTTCAAGTATATTAAGAAAAGAGCAAGGGAAGATGTTGATATCTTAACAAATGAAGGGTTGACAAAGGATGTCTTTACTTACAATCTTGATTCAGGGGTGTTTGAAGATGCTGATATCTATGATGATGATGATCACGAAAGTCAAAATGATGATGATACAATTGAGGTATCTACACATAGAGTTGTTAAGCAGTTGTAAAAGAAAAAAGTTTTTTTTGATTTACTTTATTGGGAGTATAATTTTCTGAGATATAATCTTGACATGATGCATATAGAGAAGAATGTTTATAATAATTTGATTAGCACATTATTAAATCTTGATGGAAAGAGTAAGAACGTTTAGATTTGAAAGAGATGGACAGAAGACAGGAGCTTCATCCCAAAGAGCTTATTATTGGTAAACTTTATATACCTCCTGCATGTTACATAATGTCAATTTTAGAGAAAGATCTTTTCTAACATTTCTAAAGAATATCTAGATTCTTGATGGCTATGCATCAAATATTTCAAGATTTATGAATCTTAAAGAGCGAAAACTGTCAAATCTTAAAAGTCATGCATGATGGTCACATTTTGATGCGAGACATTTTTTCACTGACTTTAAGATTATCAATGCCAAAACAAGTGATTGCTATTGTTGCTCAATTGTCATTATTTTTTAAGTCATTATGTTCCAAAGTTCTTGATCCAAGAGAGCTTGATCAATTAGAGTCTAGTATTGTACTTACACTTTATCATATGGAAAAAAATTTTCTCTTGAATTTTTTACTATTATGGTTCATCTACTTGTTTACTTAGCTGTGAAAATAAAACTTAGTAAACCAGTACACTACATATGGATGTATCCTATTGAGAGGTAATGTTGTAAAATTTTTGAGTTGTAATTTAGAAATCTTTAGTATAAGTTATGTCGTATTCATATTAGTATTTTAATGAATTTATAATTTTTGAAGTTATCTTTTGCATTTAAAAGATTATGTACGAAATAGAGTTTATGCTGAAGGATCAATTGCGGAAGGATATATTACCGAAGAATGTTTGATATTTTATTCAAGATATCTTGAAAGTATAGAGATTATTTTTAATCGACATCAAAGAAATTATGATATTATCGGTAACTCAAAAATTTATAAGTTTTTAACTGCTGGAAGAGCTTTGGGGAAGGTTAAAAGTATGGTTCTTGATAAAAAATTCTTAGCACAAGTCCATCACTATGTATTACTTCATAGTGACATAATATCTCAATATCGTAGGTTAGTAATAGATCTTGATTTCTTTTGTTATTATAATATATAATATTCTTAACTAATGAATTAAGTTTGTTGTAGCGAATTTTTGGTTGCCCAGAGATGAGCAAACCATATCATTCGACCCAATCCAAGAATGGAGCAATGATGGTTGATCGAATTATTCCCTAAATGGCTTTTTAAACAGTTTAGTCATATATATGAGGAAAAGGATAGATTTTGAAATATATTTATTAACATCAAATAATATATTAACAATTATATCATGATTTTTAGGTACCAATGATGATGGAGAGCAACTATTTAGATGAATTAATTACCATTGCTCGAGGTCCTAACAATATTGTCAATAGATTTAATGATTTCATCATTAATGGATTTAAATTTCATACAAAAAAATGTGAAAACTTTAGAAAAATCTAGAACAGTAGAGTCATGATAGAAGCAGATGAAAAGATTTATTATGGTATACTTATGAATATTTTTAAGTTAGATTATTATGAAAGTTTTAAAGTTATATTATTTCAATGTAATTAGGTGGACATAAACTCGTCAAGAGGCTTGAAGTAAGATGCGAATGGATTTACACTTATAAATTTTTCAAAGTTGATACAAGCTAGTGTGTTATTAAAGGATGATCCATTCATTTTTTCATCTCAAGCTCGTCAAGTATTTTTTGTACAAGATTTGAAAGATAAGGATTGGGCTATTGTTGTAAGAACGAAACTCAGAGACTTATACGATATGAAAAAAGGGTTGGAAGTAGAGGATGATGAGACTTATACACAATGTATGCCTTACAATCTTGCCTCGACTGATGATTTAAATGCTACAAGCTTGGTTAGGAGGGATATTAAAGGAGAAAATATTGACTAATTCTTAATTGGTAAGAGACTATTCAGATGTATATGTTTTACATGAAATTTTGTATTATGTCATCATGCTCATTTAGTAGATCTTGATTCTTTTTAGCAATTCAATCATAATTTTATTTATTATTTGATAATGTATGTTAACTAATTTATATTTTTATTTGTGAGTGCTAGGTGTTATCATGCCTCGACTTAGATGATTTGATGATACTGAGTTGCACACTTCTCATGATGGATCATGTTCTGATCAGCTCTAACAATTGAGATAGCCACAGTAGTCTGCGCCCGGTCCTTCATTGTCCATGTAGCAGCACATGGCTGATCCTTTATCATCCACACAGCGGTCTGAGTCAGAGCACGATCCTCCTACTGATGAGGATGCTATGATAGATGAGATATATATTCATGGTACTTTAATGAATTTTCATATTATGGCACGTTCTAAGTATTAATGTATTGATTGATTCATAATATATTTTTTGATTTATGTGTTTGTTGCAGATGCATTTGGGAGATCATGGATTAGACATGGACCCACACGTGCCAAAGATGTCTGGTGTTTAGCTGACGGTGAGAGGGTCGTCATCTGGTGCTATCAAATGGGGCAGCCTATTAACAAGGCTACTAGATTGTTGACGAATTTTTTAGAACTATTGCATGGAAGGGTCAGCTTTGTCTCTTAAGTTATGCAAAATGAAATAATATGCTACCTGCATATAAACTTGAGATTCTGCAAGTAGTAGAGGTAAAAATATTACTTCATATTTTATGTTAATTTATTTATAATAAATTAATTATGTTGTTTAATAATCAAATATCTTTCATTGCTTTTCTTCAGAGTAAATTTGTACTCCCTTTAGAAAGCTATAAATGGATATTGAAATCTCTTAATCAAAAATGGAAAGAATTCAAGTCAACACTAAAGAAGTACCACTTCAGAGAGGGACTGGCGGAGGACGATGTTGCTCGTATTTGTCCTCTTGATGTAGATCCTCATCAGTGGAGGGATCTTATTCATTATTGGTTCTCTGAGAGGGGATAGATAATATATAAACACTCATGATATGTCTTATATTATATTGGTTACTAATGTAGCTCGGTCATATATATATATATATATATATATATATATATATATATATATATATATATATATATATATATATATATATATATATATATATATATATATATATATAATATCATATTCATTACTTTATTTTGTAAGCATATTTTACTATTGGTTCAGCTTCATGAGCATCTTTGTCTGCTCCTCATATATCGGCATTCAAGAGTTATGCACGACATAGATAAGAATTTGTATGTTTTTTTTTAAATCTTTAGCATATTACATATTAATTTTATTCTGTATAAAATATGAATTGTGGACTATTTTATTCTAATAGCTTACTATGATTAATGGATGTTTTTGAAGCATTAGCACCCCTGATTTGTTCATAATAGCGAATCACATTTCCGTTGGCTTGTTGGCTCCTTCTGATCAGGATACTTTGTATGGTCATTTGGAATTTCTTGAAGGGCAAATTGGTCAAAATATTTAATGCATATTGGTTCATTGCCTTTCTTTTGGAATGTACTCGGAGAAAATCATTAAAAAAATTAATGATTCAGGACTATGTTCTTAACTTAATTGGTACGGGAACCACGTCTTTTCGAGCTTGTAGTTGTTGGTCATTAAGGGTAAAATAGCACATACAGCATGATGGAAGCCAAAATTCTGAATTTGGTAACTAGTTTGTTTGCAGGAGCTTTTCAAAGGAAACCTTATCTTCTTTCTTTTCCTTTTTTTTTTTTTTCCTAATTTCATTTAAAAGTTAAGAACATTCTTGATGGTAGGTCTGTTTAGAAAGATTAGAGCTACATCAAGCCAAATTCCTTGAGCTGAAATGCTTTTTGATCTTTAAATCATCTGAATAGTTATTGGACTATTCAGTGGCATAGAGGTCATGATAGAAGGTGAGCACCTCTTCTATCCTAATATCCTAATAAATGTATGTATCTCTTCATAAGTAAACAAAGATAGTAATTAAATGAAGTGTCAGCTGATCTCTAAATAAGAAGAAGAAGATGGTGGTCAAAGCGAAATGAGAGATATGTTTTAGTTGCATTGGTCGAATAAAAACAAAAGCATATAATATAAAGAAGAAAGAAAAAGAAGCAAAATTGATGTAAAAACAAAGTGGGGGTTGCCGGTGAGCCCACCATTTAGTCATACAAATTGGAGGGAGGAGACATTTTTTTTTTCCCCTTTACCTTTGTGGCTATCAAAATGGTTTTCATATCACGAGAACAGACGTTGGCTTGGGTGCCAGTACAATGAGCCATCATTTTTATCTCTTTCTAGCATACCCTTGTGGACTTGCATTAGCGCTCGTAGGTTAAAGTTTATCTTAAAAGGGTGCAACAATAAATAAATAGAAGATGCAATATAATCATCACATAGTCCCGTATGGCTTGCTATATCATTAATTGTTAGGACAATAATCAGATATATTGAACACTTGAATCCACTGCTAGTTCACTATTTAAATGGTTATCATTTATCAATGTCTGCCCAAACATTTAACTGAGTGTTTAGAGTCCAAGTGGAATAAACAACTGGCATAGGACACCAGTTCATGGTAGCTATCAAATTGCTCAGGTGTTTAAATGGCTATTTTGATGAATTTTTCTGTGGCAAGATGTGTACCATATTCTGCAATCTGGAGCCTTAGGTTGCTACATTTTGAATAGATTTATTTCTGACTTCTTGAATTCTGTTAAACAAAGTGAATTAGTCAACTCATACTAATTGCTAAATAGGTCAACTCAAAACAATGTGGGGAAGGGATCCTATTTTTCATTTTCATAAATTCTGTTCTCCGGATCATGCTTTCTTATTATTATAGAGATATATTACACAAGCTTATTTTTAGTCAAATTATGTTGTGCTTGGTTCCAATGGAGGCAGTTAAGGCCCTAAACCCTTTCGTTTGTAATGGTTGTGTTTGGAACACCCAATGCTCAGAGATAAGATGGAGTGGATGAAGTGCCATTATGAAGCCAAAGGAGATGAATGGTTGGTGGGCTTATGGGCTGAAGGCTTGGAACTTAAATTGTGAAATGAAAAAAGCTTGGCTGTATCTTGTTACCTTTTGATTTTTTTCATTTGCATCTTCTATCTTAAGTAATAGAGCAATATTTTATAGTGCACTGAGAGTGTACATCTTCTATCTTTTTTTTTTTTTCAAAAACAACAAAAACAAAAAAGTTTGACAATCTCATTTCAATTTTTGGTTTTTTCAAAAAAAAAATCTAACTTTTAGAAATTATGAGAGCTGAAAAATCCAATTTCTAAAGTTCTTAAAAACCAAATCATCCACGACGATCGCTACCTTCTCTGTTGTCATCATAACTTCCAACCGTCACCACCACCATCACGGCAACGACCAAACACAGTCCAACTGACTACCAAATAGATTTAATATTTTTAGTTTAAAGAAAGAAAATGGAAACTGAGTTTCAGTTTTTTAGAAAATTGTAAATTAAAAGAAAATGAAAACGATGCCACACGATACCTTAATTCTTAATACTTGTAAATTGATAAATATGTTACCTTATGTTTAGATTCTCCCCCTTGTTGCCTAATCGTAAGGTTCTTAGACATATTACCTTTCATTGTATGATCACTAACATATGTTTATTATAATTTTCTTCACTCAATTTCTCTCTCTCCTTTTTTTTTTTTTAATTTCTCGTAAAAGTCCTACAAGTTTTGTTTACTTTTTCCTTTCAGTAAGAAAATGATATAGACCATAGAGCCACGTGCTGCAAATGTTGACCTTACAACCAGCCACCAATTTTTACATATTGGAGAGCCCAATGGCGACCAGTCATGCATATTTCTTTCTATTGGAAAATTCCATGAACACTCCTGCCCCTCTCATGACTTTCCTAGGAGGCCAGCAAAAGAAGACGACTAGTCTATATATTTTCCGTCTATACGTGCAGTTCTTCTGAAAAGTTGGGTAGCAGTCTTTTTGGAAAGCAGCCTTGCGAGGCATCCAGGCTCAATACGCCTTGTGGTATAACTAATTTTAGCTGAGCTCGCACACTTGTGATGTTAGACAACAGCAACTTACAAGAGTAGATTAATCAGCAGTGACAGAAAATATTTGTAGACACCAGGCTGCTGAATTCATTTCCCCTCTTAGAAAGGTATTCGTTCTCTAGGCCGATATAACTTCTGTAACACAGAATCACACCAAGAAAAGATTAAGTCTGAGGTCTTCCACCATTGTAGATGTGTGGGCCCTTTCCGGGGTTGATTGTTCTTGGCTGGATACAGTGGCTCAATTGCACCAGAAAGACGCAATCATGTCTATTAGGCATTGGATGCTATGGGCTGGAGCATGAGTTAGGCTCAATATTTTAGATACGGTGAGAGACTCAATTAGGAATCTAGTCTGTGCAAATGGTGGGTCTGACTTAACTAAGAAGTGGATCAATATTTCGGATACGGTGAGATTCATAAATTAGAGACCAAGTTTGGGTGCACCATGATTAGAGAATCATTGAACAAGAGTTGTTCACTCATTGGCTAACCCATCACCAATAACTGTTAGGTGAGGTGATGAGTCAGTTGGTGAGACCGCACCACCCACTAGAAATCATTAATCATGGAGATTTTTGCATCTCTACAGAGGGAGTGTAGGGATCCGAGAAAATAGTGGGAAGCTAATTTGTTTAAAAATAAAATTCCTAAACAAATTGGTCAAGTCAATAATTACAGTATCTAACTAGAATCTTTGACTCTCTACAGGAAAAATGTCTGCGTCCAACCCATTGGCACGTATCCTGGACACACATAGACTGACTGGACCCAATTATAAAGATTGGCTCAGGAACTACAAAATTATTTTGGGTTTCGAGAAGTTAACCCATGTTTTGGACCAGGACCCTCCCACCTTACCAGCCCGTCCATCCACTGAACAGAGAGCGTCTCTGGAAAAATGGATTAGACGAAGATAATAAGGCCAGATATTACATGTTGGGCTCGATGTCTGATGAGCTCCAGCGCCAACATGAAGATATCGGGACTGCTCGCCAAATGTTGGCTCACCTGCAGGAGATGTTTGGTGAACAGAGTCGCGCAGCCAAATATCAAGTCACGAAATGACTTTTTAAGGCTAAGATGCGTGATGGGCAGTCAGTCCAAGATCACTGTCTGACAATGATCAAGGACATGGAAGAGCTTGAGAAGCTCGGTGTGAAGTTAGACTTGGACCTGCAGAACGATATTATTCTGCAATCCTTGACTGATGCATATGGGCAATTCATCATGAATTACCACATGCATAAACTTCAAAATTCCTTGGCCGAATTAATGAATATGCTGGTTACCGCTGAGCTTTCTATGAAAGGTTCTAAAGGCTCAGTTCTTGCTATGGAACGGACTTCTTCCAAAAGAAAGTCTTATGGAAAGAAAAAGAAGTCTGTGAAAAAGCAAAAGGTGGAAGGATCAAAGAAGAAGAAGGCAGAAGCCGAAGAAAAAGGCCGATGGCAAAGGAAAGTGTTTCCATTGCAACAGCGACGGCCATTGGAAGCGGAACTGCCCTACTTACCTGGCCACCCTGAAGAACAAGAAGGAAGGTCCTTCTGGAGGTATGCTCGTTATTGAGTCTAACCTTACGGTTTCTTCTGCATCCAGTTGGGTGCTTGACTCTGGTTCTAGTGCTCATCTGTGCACTTCTATGCAGGGTCTTGAGGATAGCAGGAGGCTGAGGGATGGAGACATGATCCTACGCATCGGTAATGGAGCAAGAGTTGCTGCAGTAGCCGTGGGAACATACCCTCTTCGATTACCATCTGGTTTAGACTTAGTTTTGAAAGACTGTTATTATGTGCCTGCAGCTAGCAGGAATTTGATTTCTGTTTCATGCTTAGCACAAGAAGGTTATGTGATTCACCTTCTTTAAGGACCATTGTAACATTCTTTATGAAAGAAATAAAATTGCAAATGGTTTCCTTATTAATGGTCTTTATCAGCTACATATTGATGTACCTGTTCTAACTATCGAGCAAAACGTGAATGCCAAACGACCTAGGGATAGTCCAAACGACAGATATCTATGGCACCTGAGATTAGGTCATATAGCAGAAGATAGGATCAACAAATTGGAGAAAAATGGGCTATTGAGTCCATTGACTTTCGAGTCATATCCAACTTGTGAATCTTGTCTTCAAGGCAAAATGACTAAACTCCCTTTTGTTGGACATGGGGAGAGGGCCACAGATCTCCTTGCCCTAGTACATACTGATGTGTGCGGCCCATTTGATGTGCCGGCTAGAGGCAATTTTGTCTACTTCATTACCTTTACCGATGATCTGTCTAGGTATGGGTATGTGTATCTTATGAGACACAAGTCTGAAGCTTTTGAAAAGTTCAAAGAATTCAGACATGAAGTAGAAAAACAAACTGGAAAACCCATTAAGGTTCTTCGATCAGATCGAGGAGGTGAATACCTTAGCCGGGAATTCCTAGACTATCTTAAGGAAAATGGCATAGTCTCTCAATGGACTCCACCAGGAACACCTCAACTCAACGGGGTTTCAGAATGGAGAAATCGGACTCTATTGGATATGGTTCGATCCATGATGAGCTTCACAGACCTCCCTGATTTTCTTTGGGGACACTCATTGTTAACTTCAATTTATCTACTGAATAGGGTTCCCTCTAAAACCGTTCCTACCACACCGTATGAGATATGGCACGGTAAGAAACCAAGTCTGAGTCATCTCAGAATTTGGGGTTGTCCGGCTCATGTCAAAAGACAACAAGCGGACAAGTTAGAGTTTAGGTCCTTTAGAGCTCGATTCATAGGATATCCTAAAGAGTCATTAGGATACTATTTCTACATTCCAGAAGACCACAATGTGATTGTGAGTCGACATGCCATATCTTTCTTGAAAAATAGTTTATTCAAGATAGCGGCATTGGAAAGCAGATTAAGCTTGATGAGAAAGTCTCACAAGCAGAACGAGCTAAGGACCAAGTGGAACCAAATCAGGTTGAGCCAATAAGAACACTACCTCCTCCACCTCGTAGATCGGAAAGAGTTTCCGTCCCCCTGAAAGATACTTAGGTATTATTTCAGAGGATGTAGAGGAAATGTTCCTCATAGGTAATGGTGCTCATGGTGATGATCCCAAAACCTACAACGAGGCGATATCAGATATCGACTCCGAGAAATGGCTTAGAGGCAATGCAGTCAGAAATTGACTCGATGCACTCAAACCAAGTCTGGACCTTGGTAGATCCACCAGAAGGTATAGTACCTATTGGGTGTAAATGGATCTTCAAGAGAAAGATTGGTGCAGATGGGAATGTGGAGACATTCAAGGCTAGACTAGTGGCAAAAGGTTATAGTCAACGCGAAGGCATTGACTATCAGGATACCTTTTCCCCAGTAGCTATGCTAAAATCCATCCGCACATTGCTTGCCTGTTGCAGCCTATTTCGATTATGAAATATGGCAAATGGACGTGAAAACGGCATTCCTTAAATGGATATCTTGAGGAAGATATCTATATGGAACAGCCGCTAGGTTTCACATCCAGTGATACTGATCACAAGGTTTGCAAGCTGCAAAGGTCCATATATGGACTTAAGCAAGCATCTCGGAGCTGGAACACTCGTTTCAATGATGTGATCAAAAAGTTTGGTTTCATCAAAAATGAAGAGGAACCATGTGTTTTCAAAAGGGTCAGTGGGAGCGCTGTTGTCTTCCTCGTATTGTACGTGGATGACATCCTCCTTATTGGGAATGATATTCCCATGTTGACATCAGTCAAGATGTGGTTGTCCAAGGAATTCTCCATGAAAGACCTAGGTGAAGCATCCTTTATTCTAGGAATTAAGGTCTATAGGGATAGACCGAATAGGATGCTAGGACTTTCACAGAAGATGTACATAGAGGAAGTACTAAAGAGGTTTAGTATGGAAAACTCTAAGAGGGGATTAATACCCTTCAGACATGGTATTCATCTTTCCAAGAAGATGTGCCCCTAGCACACCTGAGGAAATAGAACGCATGAGCAAGATCCCTTATGCTTCTGCAATAGGGAGCCTCATGTATGCCATGCTATGTACACGACCTGATATAGCCCATGCTGTGAGTGTCACAAGCAGATATCAGTCAAATCCAGGTGAAGAACACTGGACTTCTGTGAAATGTATCCTTAAGTACTTGAGAAGAACTAAGGATATGATGTTGGTCTTTGGTAATGGAGAACTCCAAGTCCAGGGATACACAGACTCGGATTTCATGTCCGATATAGATGATCGAAAGTCGACATCTGGAAGTCTGTTTGTGTGCAATGGTGGAGCTGTCAGCTGGAAGAGTTCCAAGCAAACTGTGATAGCAGATTCCACCATGGAAGCAGAATATATCGCTGCATCAGAGGCTGCGAAGGAAGCATTCTGGTACAAGAAGTTTGCTGCAGAAATTGGAGTAATGCCATCAGATGCCATTCCTCTATACTGCGACAACAATGGCGCCATAGCCCTTGCTAAGGAGCCGAGGTCTCACCAGAAATCCAAGCACATTGAGCGGCGATACCACCTCATCCGCGATTACCTTCGAGAAAGGTTACGTTCGAGGTCAAGAGAGTCAACTCCGCAGATAATGTGGCAGACCCACTTACAAAGCCGTTGGGCCAGCAGAAGATCGAAGCCCACCTTGAGAAGATGGGACTTAGACTTGTAGCCAATTGGCTTTAGGACAAGTGGGAGATTGTTAGATATATGTGCCCTAGAAGCCAGAATTGGCTGACACTTGTAATACACTTCTAGGGGCAAAATTATAATTTTGACTATAATCAATAAAATGGGTTATTTTCTATCACATATGTGTATTTAGTGTCTGTGATACATCCTTTGAGTTAATGGTAATGATAATTCATATTTTCAAGAGTTGAAAATTTAAGACATGAATAATCATTATTAACTCATAAAATGCTCCCGACCATAGGATCATCACGAGGATGGTGATTGATCCGGAAGGTTGGTGTACAATCGCTTCTCTTTAGTAGATGAGTCTTGAGTCTACGGTGTGGAGACACCGGAGCGAGAGTACAGGTACTCGTTAGAGAACGAGGGCACTGAGCGTGACCACCTCGAGTAGTCATTAGGAAGTCTACCTTCTCGTCAATGACTGACTCGATGCTGCAGTAGTGTGTCTGGTTCTTTGACCTGAGATGCATCGGCAGTTCACCTTGAGGGTGTTATAGTTTGACTACACCATTACTCGGTCTCCTAGCCATATGGAACCCTGAGGTGTATGTTGGCTATAGCATGTTCATTGTAGGAACTGGATTGCATCAAGATGGAATCTATCTACCTCGGTGGTAGAGGAGCAGCCCTATGATGATCATGAGAATCAAGTCCAGAAGCCCATGGCCATGGCAGAGTGAAATAATAGAAAGAGTTTCTATTTAGATTTTCACATTGGACTCGAATCGAATGATTACATCATATGACAGAGACTAGGGTTTGACGAGTTCACCTTAACCCTAATCTGATCGGGGCTCAAGATAGAAGAACTTAATCACACAGGTAGCTGCACCAAGAGGTTCGCATTCAGCTCTGATGGGTTGCCACCATATACTGCTAGGTGTCACTGGTGGATTTTGGGAGCAATTAGAATGATTTAGATGATCGATCATTCTAGCTGTTCGAATCAGAAGAGTTCTGATCCATCGAAAGGAGTTTCGATGATGTCGATGATAGAGATCATGACATATCCCATTACCATACAGAACTGAACCTAACTGGGTCACACAAACAAGGGTTTGAATCTGGTGATCATCAATTGAACTGATCTAGTTCAATTGATCTGAATGAGATTCAATTAGGTTCAAGGAAAATCGTGCTAGCACTCGATTGAACCTAACGTTCTTCTTTTACTATCATAAATAAGTTGTCCTGACTGAGCCAAAGGAGTTTGTGCTCAATCAGAGGCCTTCATATGGTCTGACTGGAGGTTGTCCAAGTCAGAAAAGGTTGTCTTATTTTGTAAGACATTACCTGCCATTTTTGGTCACCTGCCATTTCTTGTTCTTTGACTTTGGTCAAAAGTCTACCTTTGACTGGTCAAATGTTGACCATTGACACTTTGACTTTTGACCACATGTCATGCACCTATTGGAGAGCTGGTGGGGGCCTGTCCCCCTGCCAGAACCTGGCAAGGAGAAGGGCGCACGCCACCCTGGGTGGCGTGTGCCCAAGTTGGAGGCGCCTAGGAGTCCTTGTTGGACAAGGACTCCATCTCCTTTTTGGATTCCAATTAGAGTTCTCCTAAGAACCAACTTTGACTGGTCTTAGGCACGCCCTCTAAGGAGGAATCCAGGGGTCTCTATTTCCACCAATCAGATTTAGATCTGATTTCACAAAGGGTTGTGATTGGTTGGGAAGAAGAGGAGTTGGATCACGCTTAGTCTATAAATAAGACCCTGCGCCCAACTCAAAGAAAATCTCAATTCCCATGCCCCAAGGCTGCCTCTCCCTCTCCTTCCTCCATGCCAAAGTCTCTTCTCCCTCTCCTCTCCACGTCCAAAAGGAGTTTTGGATTTTTGGTTGGTGCGATTCAGATCAAGAAAGGCGATCAAAAGCAAGAAGGCTGCGCTGCTGCAAAGGACGACTGCTGATCTTCAAAAGAGTTTTGAAGATCCTCCAGATCAGATCCAGATCTGATTTTTGGAGGTGTGATAGAGAAGAAGAGGATCTCCAGATCCAACCCGAGTGGATACCGGTAGAGGCCAGGCGCTTGCGTGGCTAGATCCAGAACCTTCCGCTGCTTACAGGATCATCAAGGGTAATAGGATTACCCACTGATCAAGGTAAATTAAATTTGATTTAATTTATTTAATTTTATTTTAATTATTAAAATAATAAGAATCAGATCTGAAACATATCAAGATCTGATTAGATCAAGAGAAAAAATTTTTGAAATATATCTCTTGATCTGATCAGATCTAAATGAACTGATCCAAAAAATTTGGATTTTTCTTCAAAGGTTCGGGCTGTTCTTCCTTATGCAGGGCGATTGAGTAGCAGTGCCTCGCTAGAGCTGATCTCCCCTGACCTCTTCGATCCATGATCTATCAAAATTTCATCTTCAAATAATAAGTTGATACCACTGTAAGTAGTATATTTAGATCAGATCGATCGAGGATAACATTATAGGCGGATGGAGCCCTTACGATAAAAAAATCGACCTATGCCTTAGCCAGTTTTGGGCATTGCCTTGCAGTCACAGCCAAAGTTATTATGCCCTCAACTGGTATGGTATTACCAGTGAAGCCTATCAATGGAGAGTTCATAGGCCCCAATTGGTCATTGAGTAAGGATATTTTCGAGAAAGCATCGTAAAATAAAATATCGACCGAGGTTCCATTATCTACCAAAATGTGGCATACATCATAGTCAGTAATGTTTAAAGAGATAACAACCGCATCATTGTGCGGAAACTAGATCTCTTGGGCATCTGCCTCGGTAAAGATTATGGATTCTTCCGTCCTCCATCTCTTCATCGATTCCTCGGATCTGCTGGCCTTTCCTCACTGAAGTCCCTCCGAGATAGTGTTGATGATGTCGAGAGGTGGTCGATCTCCTTGTTGATTCTCCTTCCTTGGTGGTTCAGACTGCGGTAACGCCCTCGGCCAATCTTTCCGTCCTTCAGGCCATCTTCATAGGAATCGGCCAAGTCTGTCTTGCCTGATGAGCTCCTCGATCTCATCTTAGAGTTGGATAGACTCCTCAGTGTCGTGATCATGGTCATGATGATAAAAGCAGAACTTATTGGGATTGTGCTTGCTAGGATGAGAATGCATCCTCTCTGGTCTCGGTAGTTGCTCCCTGATTTTCATCAGCACTTGAATTTTTGGAGCATTGAGGGGGTCGTAGTTGTAAAATCTTTGTTGGAGAGAACCCCGGCGTGCCCTTTCATCGGGACTTCCTTGCCTCCGAGCCCGGGGAGGAGTTTGGACTTGTTTGCGCTCAGAGAAAGTTTGGGAGCACGGCCGAGCTTCACTCGACTTTTCCTTCTTCGACGGGCCTGCCCGGCCCGTCGATTCACTGCTCATCAAAGGCTTCATCATCCTTGGCCGTGAAGGCCTCTTTAGCCCGGGCATAACCTTTAGCCCGAGCTAACATGTCAGCAAAGTCTCTGGGGTACTTCTTTTTCAGAAAGAACAGCAAATCATTCTTCTAAAGGCCACCCTTGAGTGTGGCCATGGCGACTGATTGGTTCAGATTTTAGACCTCCAATGTGGTAGCATTAAACCGAATGATATAATCTCGGATGGATTTTTCCTCCTACTTGATGATCATCAGAAAATTCAAACCTCGGTGCGGACATCGACTGCTAATGAAGTGAGCTGCAAACTGATGGCTCATCTGATCAAACAATAAAATAGTACTCGGCTTAAGTGTTGAGAACTAGCTCCTGACGACTTCCTTGAGGGTGGATGGAAAAGTCTGGCATAAAATAGTGTCTGACACACTGTGGAGTAACATCATTATCCAAAAGGCCTCTAGATGGTCGACCGAATCGGTGGTCCCATTGTAACTCTCAAATTGCGGAAGCTTAAAGTTCGATGGAATCGGTTCCTGCATAATTTTCTGCGAGAAGGGAGGGTCAGTGCAAATATCATCACCGTGTGAGGACGGGGTATGATGGAGCTTTTCGATTCATCAGCTCATTTCTAGGAGCCTTTGATCTAGGAGATCTTCATGATTGTTGATCTTCAGGATTTCTGATGGAACGATTGCGAAGCTTCCCCCTGGGTCGAGTCATGGTCTGAGAAGGGGCCCTCCATCCTCTACTTTCCCTTTCCAGAGATTAGAGGTCGGGTAGCCCAAGTCGACCATTCCCAGATCGGACCATGGGGCTCCGAAGAAATCTGCACCGATCGAGTTGGTGTTGGAGCTTGCCGATGCATGGCCTACATTGCCTCCATGAGACAATGAACCTACTGGACCAGCAAGTTGAACTGCTCCGCATCTACCATGACTACAGGTGGAACTTGAGTTGCCGGGGTTGAAGCGGGAGCAGATAGATCTGGATGGAATCTGGCTACGGAGGCCATCGATCGTCGGATCGAAGCTCTCCTGGGAGTTATTTTTTTTCGAAGAAGAACTCTAAAGAGGAAGAAGAGAGATTTCTAGAGAGAGAGGAGAGAGATTATCATTGAGTACTCCTTTAAGAACAAGAAAATCTCAAGAATCGAAGGCTCTCCTTCTAGCGCCAATTCTGTTGGTGTAGAATTTGGTCGATGTCGGATCGTGCTGGAGTCGAGGAGGACGAGGTCGCCATTGGTGACCTACAAAATAAAGTTTCATCTAGAGTTGGTGGTGGTGGCTCCAGCGAGATCCTCTGACGATCAAGTCAGCTCTTCTGGCCAATAGAAATAGAGTGCTCAGAAAAGAGTTTGGTAGAGTTTAGAGGAGAGAAGAGCTTAGAGAAAATGTATCTAAAGGGTTCTTTTTTTATAGACGGAGCCTGTAGCAGATTAATGGTGACAGCCATATCATCCGATAGTGGATCATGTGGGGTTTACTATAGAGAGAGAGGTATCGTCAGACTGATAGTGGCAGCCATGCCGTCTGGTCATGAGCCACATGGGGTTTGCTATGGAAAGAGAGGTATCGTGAGACTGATAGTGGCGGCCATACCATCCGATCGTGGGTCATATGGGGTTTGTTACGAAGAGAGAGGTGTTGCCAGATCGATAATGGCAGCCATGCCATTTGGTGGAAGCATACATTCGGAGTCCGACTGAGCTGGAGGAGTTCGACTGTAAGAGTAATCCAAAAATAGGTCGGCTCCTGGAGGAATCCGACTGAAGGAGAATTTCAGAAGGAGTTCGGCTCCTGTAAAAATCCGACTGAAGGAGAATTCAGAAAGGAGTTCGGCTCTTGTGAAAATCCAACTGAAGGAGGATTCTGAAAGAAGTTCGGCTTCTGTAGGAATCTGACTAAAGAAGGATTCGGGAAGGAGTTCGGCTCCTATGAAAATTCGACTGAAGGAGGATTCTGGAAGAAGTTTGGCTCTTGTAGGAATTCAATTAAAGGAGGATTTTGGAAGGAGTTCGGCTCCTGTGGAAATCTGACTGAAAATCTGACTGAAGGAGGATTCGGGAAGGAGTTCGGCTCCTGTGAAAATCCGACTGAAAGAGGATTTAGGAAGGAGTTCGGCTCTTATAGGAATCTGACCGAAGGAAGATTCGGGAAGGAGTTCGGCTCCTTTAGGAGTTCGACTGAAAGAGGATTTTGGAAGGAGTTTGGCTTCTATGGAAATCCGACTGAAGAAGGATTCTGGAAGAAGTTCGGCTCCTGTAGGATCTGACTGAAGGAGAATTCGGGAAGGAGTTTGGCTCCTGTAGGAATTCGGCTAGGGTTCGGCCATTGAAGGGAGTTCGGCCATCTGAAAGAGTTCAACTGGGGTTCGGTCGCTGAAGAGAGAATTTTCGATCGAAGCTCTTCTATAATTGTCAGTTGCGTTAGGCCAATTGTTAGACTGGACTTTGGCGGGAGTAGAATTTATCCCCAACATATATATAGGAGAATATGTATAAGAAGTTGAAACTATAATTAATTAGAAAATCTTTTGTGAAATCTAGTTTGAAAGTTACTCTATCAACACATGTGAAGCTTTAAATCGTCTCCTGTTAGCATCAGCCTAAGGAATAAAAACAAATGGAATCCAACATTAATTTGCTGTCTCATGCCAGAACACCAACACACAATTAAGGGAGGGGAAAAAAAAAGAATGGCAGAAGAGTCACGGATCATTCTAGAAATCCCATCTGGGAATAATAAACATACATTTCTCACCAGAAAACAGGGTGTCTTGGTTGCTTGTACTATTTTGTTATTGTTTGTGCTGTAGTTTTCTTTCTTTTTCTTCTTCTTTTTTTTTTGTTTTGTTATTGTTTGTGGCTGTGGTCGTGTGATCCTCTAGTTGGAAGCTCCGGCTTTTGATGATGTTTATTGCCTTGCTTTGAGTCTTATAATTTGGGGGACAAAAGGGGCTCTTCCCGCTAGTGTTCTTATTGGGACACCAATAAGTGGCCTTAATTTTTTTATAATTTTTATGTAGTATATTGATATCATGGAATAATATTATTATTCTCATATAATGGATAAAAGTTGGATAAACAAGCCAAGATCTAGTAAAAATTATTTTGAAGAAGTTCAAAATTTTATTAAATTTGCTATTGAGAAATGAACAATGAATGAAAATATTTTGTCTATGCTGAAAATATATAAATAATGCATTATTTAATCCAAAAATTATTGAAGAACATTTGGTATGGAATGATTTTGTTAGAGAATATACTGAATAGATATTTCATGGAGAATCTATGTTACCATCTTTATATAATCAATCCTCACATATAGAACATAGATCTGATATTGGAACCAGTAATCTATAAAGAAATATTGCAAGAGAAGATGATATAAGAGATTTGCTCCAGAGATGCTCTAAAATTTGGTGCTCAAAATTTAGAATATTTTCAGTAAGGGATAAGAAATAGGTGTGATGCCCGAAGAGTCTACATCTACTGATGCTATGCATGTCGAGATGCCTCAGCATTTATCTAATGATGAGATAGAATATCGGTATCATAATTTGTTGAAAGATTATGATCAAGAATTATATCCAGATTGTAAGAACTTTTTGAGAATTTTATTTCTTATGCACCTATTTCATTTGAAATATTTGAACGGATGGTCTGGTAAGAGTTTTACTATGCTACTTTAATTATTAAATGATGCATTTTTTAAAGGTACTGCTATGTCAATTTCTTCTTATAAAGCCAAAAAATTAGTAAAGAAATTGGATCTTAGATATGAGAGGATTCATAGTTATCCAAATGACTTTATATTACACCGGAAGAAAAATGCTAATCAAGAATCATGCAATATCTATGGATCTTCACGATGGGCATCACATAAAGAAGATGATGATATATTGAACAAAGTGGATGCTACTCAGAGTAAAAAAAAATTGGCAAAAATTTTGTGTTACTTTTCTTTGATACTTAGATTGAAAAGGATTTATGCATCATCAAAGACAGCTTCATCTATGAGATAGCATGAAGGAGATCGTACAAAAGATGGAACGCTAAGACATCCAGCTGATAGTTTAGTATGGAAAGCATTTGATGATTGGCATCTAGATTTTGCCTCAGATATTCACAGTGTTAGGTTGGGCTTAGCTACTGATGGCTACAATCCATTTCGGATACTAAGTTCTACTTATAGTACTTGGCCGGTCATTCTGATTCTATATATTTGCCACCATGCATTTGTATGAAAATTTTCACTTATCCTATCAATGGTTATTCCGGACGATAGGGATCCAGGCAATGATACTGATATCTTTTTGCAATTTTTAATAGAAAAATTGAAATAGTTGTGGAAGGATATTGATACAATTAATGCTTGCAGTAGTAATAATCGGCCCACCTGAATTAGCCTATAAAAAAAAAAGAAGAAAGACAAACAACAAAAATGAACGAAGACTCTCATTTGGATTAGGAGTCTTCTTCTTCTCCTCTTGCCCATTGGGATTAGGACTCCTAGGGCTTTCCAAACCCTAGGAGATCCTCTATAAAGACTCCCCCTCTCTTCTCTAAGGCCCTCGAGCAACCCAGCCTTCTCCTCTCTCTTTTTTCTCTCTCTATTCTTCCGTTGAAGACCGCAGGCATCCTTCTCATGCTCACCTAAAAATTCCATCAGAAATACTGCAGGAGATGAGGTAAGAGCCCCTGCCTTCTTCCTCCTTTTTCTTTTCCTTCTTCCCATGTCCCTATGGATAGCCATCGATCGTCGGAATCACCGAAAGAGCCCCAAAAAGAAAATTTCTATTTTCTCCCCTATTTTAACCAAGCTATATTTCTCCTTTTCCAGCCACCGGAGCCGCTCGTTGTGGCACACCCCCTGGCTCGTGACCCTCACCTGCTAGCTACCCACCTTGGAGGTCTTGGCCACCTATGATCAGCCAATGACCAGTGAAACCAAAGAAAAAGGTGTGAATCCCCTGTTTTGGACCTTTCCCATGATTTTTGTTGTCCAGTCCTCATCGCTTGCCATTCCTCGCTTCATAACCATCGACCGCCACTACTGGACCTTTGATCGTGCCACCGTAGCTCACCGGAGTGCAAGCCACTAGCACCTCCCTCCCCTGTTCGGCCAAGAGAGAAGAAGAAAAGAAAAGAAAGAAGAAGAAAAGGAAAGAAAAGAAAAGAAAAAAGAAAAGAAAAGAAAAGAAAAAGAGAGAAAAGATTTTCTCTCTCCTTCTTCTCCTTCTTTCTCTAGGGCCCTACTCTCTCTCTCTCTTTAGCTACAGCATAGATCCTAGGATGAACCTAAGATGAAATCAAGATGACTAGGGATTGCTTTGAAATTCTTATACAGTAGGCCGAATCGAGTCTGACTTTTTTCAATAGAATTTGATCACAGTTAATCCATATTGAATCATCCTGATATGATCCTTGATGATCCTAATTCATGATTACCTCTTTGAAAAGATACAAAGATTTTCTCTTCACTTTCTCTCTCTACTTTCTCTCTATTGATCAATTTTCTCTCTCTAAAAAGATCTATGAATCTTGTACCGAGTCATGTCTTCATCTTCTAGGGACCTATGTTGACTCTAACAAGATGATTCAAAGCCATTTTGAAATCCATGCCATATGTCAACCCCATTTTGGCCATGTCTAGTATCTTAAGGAATCCATCATTGATGAATCCTATTGATTGATTCTTGATTTTGATGTGGTTATGTTTCATGATTTTTCGATCAAGTTATTTAAGTCTAACCCTTGACTAGAAGACCCTTAATTCTCTAGTGTCCGGACGGTTCGCCACATGCAATCAACAGTCCTCTTTTTTTATGATTTAATCTTATTGAATTCATCAGATAGAAAATTGATCATATTTTTGATATTTTAAATAGGATCACTTGTGAAGTCTAAGGATCTAAATCAAGGTAAGTGAAATCTTACGTTTCTCACTTTATTCAATTAT